>JAHLJS010000001.1:86550529-86815982 GCA_038502445.1 Eremochloa ophiuroides
GCAGGTCTACTTCAGTTATGCTGTGTTTCTTGGTGATAATTTGGTCTCCTGGTCATCCAAGCGCCAAAATACAGTTTCCCGTTCAAGTGCTAAAGCGGAGTATCGCGCAGTTGCCAATGCTGTGGCCGAGGCTTCCTGGATCCGGCAGTTGCTTACTGAGTTGCATACTCCAATGCGCAAGTTACTTTGGTCTATTGTGACAACATTAGCACGGTATACATGTCTTCCAATCTCGTTCAGCATCAATGTACTAAGCACATTGAGATTGATCTTCACTTTGTTCGAGAACGTGTGGCCCTTGGAGCTGTCCACGTCCTGCACGTCCCCACGACGTCTCAGTTCGCCGATATCTTTACCAAAGGACTGCCCACTTCGGTCTTCACAGAGTTTCGGTCCAGTCTCAATGTCAGACTACTCGACGATGCGACTGCGGGGGGGGTGTTAGAATTGTATTTGTGCTGTGCGTGTATATGGCACGGGCCTGGGCTGTGATTATAGCCGGCTGGCCCTGTAGATAGATAGAGAGATATGAGGAGATCTCGGTTTGGTCCTGTTTCCATAAACCACGAGATCTCCTCTCCACTATATATATGTACATAAGTCTCTCAATCTAATCTAATCTAATATTTCACGCAATCCTTATTGCTTTCAGCAAAGTATAGGGGCCAGCCACATTCAAATCAAACTAGTGGGGCTCGATTGCTCCAATGGGAAAAATATGTGAGGCTTTGATGCAATTTTGCTGCGAAAACAAAGAGCAATGCTCTTCCCATAATTTTTTGGGTAGGTGCTTTTACAATTTGTCCTTATATTTATCTGTTTTCCTCCTCGAACAGAGGATTAGGTCCTTGGGGTCCAGGTGTAGTACAAAGATATACCACTGCCAGGTTTGGTACAAATTCAACTGTTGAATTACTAACAGATCAAGAATCGGCATTGTTGACAGGTATTCTTGTTGGTTAACTAACCCAGTAAATGCATTATTTCTTATTATACTTGCAACCGAACCTTACTGTTGTTTTATCATGTGTGAAGATTATATGTACCATACCTTAGCTGCCAAAGCTAGTGGAGAGCTGTGCCTGAAATATATATTTTCCTTCGGGGGATTTGCAAGGAAACCTCTTCTGCAGTGGTTAGCTTCTTATACTAATCTCTTATGGTTAACTGTTCTCTGATAGTGATCGTGCACAATTAAAATAATTAGTCTCTTTAAGTCATGGAATTCCATCATTTTGGAAATCATATCCAAGAGCAGAGATGTGGGCCTGCATGATATCTGTAAATTAGTTTCATGTGGAAATTATATTATCATTTCAATTGAGACAGTTAATTCTAGATGCAACAAGTTGGCCAAACAAACGTTCTGAATGTCAATGACATCATCATTTCATTTGGAGTAAATGGAGCCTATGTGATGTATAATGATGTTTTAGTGTCATTTAACTTGCAACAGTGCATCCGATTGGAAAGTGCCGACTACTTTCATATATGGGGAGCAAGATTGGATGAATTACCAAGGGGCTCAGCAAGCACGGAAGGACATGAAAGTTCCTTGTGAAATAATCAGGGTGCCACAGGTAAAATCTTTAATGCTGGCAATGTTGCATAGTCACGAGTTACAACTTTACAATACTGGTTCAAGGACTAATATTTAGTGGTCATCTGCTGCAGACTGGACATTTTGTGTTTATAGACAACCCTTCGGCATTCCACTCGGCTGTCTTCTATGCGTGCCGTAATCTTAAATGGTAAATGGAGAGGAGGGCTTCACATTTCCTGATGGCCTAATATCTGCGTGATTGTGGCATGTTCAACAATCTGTCTTGCCCAACAATAGTTTACATAAAGCGAGGTGGAAATCATTGCCCATTTCCACCAATTTGGAAATATTTGTGCCCTCTTACGGACTATGCCGTGTATATATTCTGTAAGAACTGTATGTAAGAAACATGATGTATTGATATTATGTAATGTACTATCTTTATTTGATTTTCGAATTGCAATACGCAAGATCCATTTTCTTTCAGTGTGCCTGCTAGTAACGCAGAAAGCACCTCTCCATTCCATCAGACGGTTTGATACTGGATAGAGAGCATCACTTGGTGAGGGTCAGTTTGATCCTGCTTTTGAAAGTTGGTCTTTTGTATTACATACAGTGTAATTCTAAATTCCTGTCAAATGGTTTTTGTCAAGTTTCGAGAATTTGCCGAGGATTCGAACGGCTCACACAACAGCAAACCAGCCAACCTTTCTCTCCTCTCCCCTTCTCGCCCACTCACTTTCTTTGATGAGTCTAAGCCCACATGCCTGGTCGCGCTGCTGCACGGGATAGCAGAGCATGGCGGCCGGGGGGCGGCCCTTCGCCGGCCTCGCCGCCGCCACCTCCCGGATTGCTTCCTTCGGGCACGCGGGCGACGCGGCCTCCGCGCGCGCCGTGTTCGACGCCATGCCGCGGCGCGACGCCGTGGCCTGGAACGCCATGCTCACCGCCTACGCCCGCGCCGGGCAGCCGTTTGACGCGCTCACGCTCTTCTCCCGCGCGCCCGCGCCCGACGCGTTCTCGCTCACCGCCGCGCTCTCCGCGGCCGCGGCACTCCGGAGCCCCACGGCCGGTGCGCAGCTGCACGCCCGCCTCCTCCGACTTGGCCTGCGGGCGCTGCTCCCCGTGGGCAACGCGCTCATCGCCATGTACGCCAAGTGCGCACCGCGCCGAAGACGCTGCGCGCGCCCTTCCGTGAGATGCGCGAGCGCAATGCGCTTTCCTGGTGCTCGCTCCTGCATGCCCATGTCGCCTCAGACCACTTGGAGGCTCGCACAGGAACTGTTTGATGAAATGCCCAGCAGAAATAATGTCGCCTGGAACACGTGTGCTTATGGGGTATTCACGCAGCGGCAATGCTACCCAGTGCTTGCTTCTCTTCAACAAGATGCGGATGGCGGGACTGGCCTGTGATGATGCAACACTTTGCATTCTTGTTGATGCTTGCACCGAGCTGGCCCACCCATCTGCTGGCTTTGCAGTTCACAAGATTGTGGTGCAGAGTGGATGGATGGCAATGGCCGAGGTCAGTAACTCCCTGATTTCCCTGTATACTAAATTCAATTTGCTTGATGATGCCGTGCGGATCTTTGAGTCCATGGAGGTGCAGACCATTGTGTCGTGGAATGCACTGATTGATGCTTACATGAAGCTTGGTTATGTAGAACAAGCCAGTTCCATCTTCAGAAGTGTACCCGAGACTAATGTCATCTCATGGACTGCAATGATCGGAGGACTTGCAAGGAACGGCTGTGCTGGTGAAGCACTCACTCTATTTGTCGAGATGTTGGCACATGAACACATCCATCCGGATGACTTCACATTTGGGGCTGTGCTGCATGCTTGTGCTACTGCGGCATCTCTAGCAAGTGGAAGGACAGTCCACTGTAGGGTGTTCCAAAGTGGGTTTGCGTCCTACTTGTACGTGGCGAACAGCTTGATGGACATGTATGTCAAGTGTGGGGATGTTGAGGGTGGTACTAATGTGTTCGGTGCCATTGTCAATAAGGACCTGGTCTCATGGAACACAATGTTGTTCGGATTTGCTATAAATGGATGGGCCAACGAAGCACTGGTAGTGTACAACAGCATGAAATCCCATGAGGTTTGCCCAGATGAGGTGACATTTACAGGCTTACTCACAGCCTGTAGCCACTCTGGTCTTCTGGACCATGGAAAACCTTCTTCGAGTCAATGGTGTCTGTTCATGGAATTCAGCCAAAGCCAGAGCATCTGTCTTGCATTCTTGACATGTATGCAAGATCAGGGAACATTACAAAGGCTATGGAGATGTTGGATCGTTATTCAGAAATGATTCAGACCCATAACAGCGACATACGTGAAGCTCTGCTTAGCGCATGCTCTTTGGAACACCTGAATTTGTGGGTTGCAAGGAAGGCAGTGAAAGACATGGTGGCGACCAAGTCTGCAGGAGACGCGGGCTATGTCATGCTGTCCAACTTATTCTGCGCCACTGGGCAGTGGAACCAGGCTGAGCGGGTACGAACGGCAATGGCTGAGTACGGCGTCAAGAAATTACCCGGCTGTAGCTGGATTGAGGTCCAAGGTGCTATTAAGGTTTTTGTATCAGGTGCGCAAGATCTTGATCATACATGTTCGGTATGCGATGTTATTAGCTTGTTGGATGGCGAGATGAGAAATACCATGCATTTTGATGTGTAGTTGTATAGGTCATCATATAGTATCCCGTATCGAGATTGTTGTTATTATTACAAAGGGAAAATTGTCTATCGGACATCCAAAGTGGAGACCATTTGCTGGTGGACACTGCGAGTACAAATTTCCTAGTACAAAAATGTGTACGGAGTGTCCACCTGCAAATGGTTTTCACTTTAGATGTCCAATTGCCAATTGCCAGCAAATAGGACTTTCTTTGTTTCCGTATATGCTCCACGACAAAGAAGTTCTCCTGAATTCTAACTCTACTAATTGCTAACCAAAGCTCAGGTTAGTTCTGTTTGTGTTTATATTCTGTGAGGCGCCTTCAACGTCTTTTCCAAAAATAGATGGCGAAGCAATAATAGACTCTGTATTCGATTTATGGATATTTAACTATGGTCTTTTCCCTTTGTAATTTCCCCTTTAGAGGCTGTGGGATGCAGAGGCGGATATTCTCCATAAGAAAAAAATGTGCTGTGAGTGGATGCATGCTAAGTTTGTGTACCGAACATTGTATGGCTAACCTGATTGATGGCCTGATGGCCCCAGGGAAATTCAGAGGTCTAGGCTATCTTTGAGCATGGATATATACAGTATGGACTACATACGGTTTTATCTCTATAATAACCTGCTGGTGGAAGATGACGCACACGCACCTAGGGCAAAGAAACCCAAACACCTAAACCAATGCCTTGAAACCTATTTACGCTGCATGGTTCGTGCCTGTCTCACAAAATGGGCTCAATGGCTTCCCTTGGCCGAGTACTGGTATAATACAACCTTTCATTCTTCTCATGGTCGTACTCCGTTTGAGGCTTTGTATGGTCACCCTCCTAAACATTTTGGCATTACTGCTTCTGATGCTTGCTCTGTTCCTGACCTGGAAGATTGGCTCCAATCTCGAAACACAATGATGCAGCACATACAACAGAACTTGGCTCGTACTCAGCACCATATGAAATCCCAGGCGGATCGTAATCGGCAAGAACGCCAATTCGCTGTTGGTGACTGGGTTTATGTAAAGTTGCAGCCTCACATCCAACACTCTGTCAGTCGACGCCAGAACAGCAAACTCAGTTCCAAATATTTTGGACCTTATCTCATCCTGCAAGTCGTGGGCAAGGTTGCATACAAATTACAGTTGTCGGCTTCTAGTCAAATTCATCATGTGTTTCATGTGTCACAGCTCAAGAAGGCTTTCCTCCTACAACAACATTATCTGGAGATGACAACCTTCATTTACTCCAAACGTTTGACTCACTGCCACCATTAGCTCATCGCATCCAGTGCATTGGTAATCGTTTGGTCCATATGTGTTGGTTCAGCAGGAATCTTGTCCCGCGCATTGGGCCACCTGGGTGCCTGCGGCCACAGTCTCCTCACACTTTTGACTTCGTCGTTGCCGGTTCTACACTCGGCAACACAAGGTCGTGCTGCGTCTTAAGGGGGAGGAGTTGTTACGATCCGGGTCCTGAGGCCGTTACGGGCAGTTTGGGCTACACTAGCTCCTTTATGGACCTGTAAGACAGCTTGGGCTGCAGAGTTGTAATAGTTAGGGCCATAGGCCATTTCTTTTCTGCTGGACTTGTATAAGGATTCGCTGTGTGGGTGGGTGGGCGGTCAGCGAATAAACAAAAAACCATTTCTCCTCCTCCCGTGCTTGCGAGAGCCGTTTTCACCTTCTTCCGAATCGGCGCCGTCGTGTTCATCGCCGTGCGCGCCGGTGAACCACTTCCAGTTGAGGTCGTGACAATGAACCAGTCCCACTTTCCCCACTGTTATCCTTCATCTTCACTAAACCACCGCATATAGTACGGCCTTGTTCGGTTTAGCGGGGATTGAAAGGCGTTGAAAAGTATTACTAAATCCCCTACAAATCAGAATCCCTATTTTTCTCCCCTTCTCAATCCACTTGACAAGAGGATTAACCGGACAAGGCCTGATTGTGATTGGAAGGGGATTGCCATGTCAACAAGCTGGATAGGCTGCTGCAGGCCTTCCTCATGTATGGGCTTCACCTGTAGGCTCAAAAGCCCACGCCATTTCAATTAATCCATGGAGCGCATGTGATCGCGCGAGGGCCCATGTCTCTCTTTCGGCCGCCGAGGCCCAGCCACGCCAGGCGCTCGCGAAAGGAAAGCCCACGAAGCCCAAGTGTACGAAAAGGCGAAGGCAGACTTGCCGTTCTCGTCGACGCGCCTTTCCTTTTGCGCGCACGACACCGCCCCCCGCGCTCACGTTTTGCTCGCTGCCTCCGCGTTCGCATTCGCTCTCTCGCCGAGACACAAAACCTCGCCGCCGGCATTCCCTAGCCCCACCTTCCCCTCGCGACGCCCTCCTCCTAAACCCTAGCTCCGTCCCAATCCCAATCCTCCACCAACTTTTCTCCGCCGCCATGGACGAGGACCGGGCCGGCGCCGATCCCGCGCGCCGCGGCCGCCTCCTCTCGTCGACGAGCGGCGGTCAGCCCCAAACCCAGACACATCCACAACAGACCCCGCTCCCCATGGACCTCGCCTCCCAGTACCAGCGCCGCTTCGCTCCGTCGTCAGCGTCGGTTTTTCTCCCGCCGATGGCGCCCCGCCTGGCGTCGTCCAGCTCCGGCTTCTCGGCCTTCAGCAACTACCAGAGCCTGCCGACGCTCCCGCCGCCCGCCGCGGGCGCCGGATCGCATCTCGCTCGGTCGCTCCCGAAGCCGCCGCTCTTCTCCGTTGACTCCCTAGCCCCGCTCCCGTACTCCACCGCTCCAGCGGCGGCCCCGCGTTCCCCGCCGTCGCCACCAGTCGGCGCCTCCGAGCAGCAAGGCCCGTCCGCGTCCGGCCTGCCGCCGCGTGGGGCGGGGCACCGGAGGTCCCGTAGCGATTTCCTCGTCGGGTTCTCGGTCCCGAACCAGCTGCCCCTGCCGCTGCCGATGACTCCTCCTGCGGCTGGGGAGTACAGCAGGTCGAGGGACGCCTCCGTACTCGCTCTCGAGGAGCTGTTCCGCTCCTACAGGGATCCGAATCTTGGGGGCTCCTCCGGCTCCGGGGATAACAACAACGGGCACTTAAGCAGGCAACTGACCGGCCAACGCGCTTGGAGCCCCGGGGACAGCAGCGACAACGAGGCTGAGAGCTGGGCGGCCAGTGGCGGCAGCGTAGCAACCAGCGCTAGCCATCCTCGCCATTGCCGCAGCCTGTCGGTGGACAGCATCATGGGCAATCTCAACGTTGGAGGCCTGAGACTGCCACCTCCGCCACCGGTGGCAGCAGGCGCCGGTGTCGGCCTCTCGCGCGCTGGAGCCGGACCATCGGGCGGTGCGGTTGCGACTGCTTCTTCTGAACTTACCAACGGAGAGTTCACCGAGTCTGAGATGAAGAAGATCATGGCCAACGATCGCCTCGCTGAGATCGCTCTTACTGATCCTAAGAGGGTCAAGAGGTTCGAATTTTCTCGACTTCATATGAGAATGAGAGGATCCGGCCCTCCATTGTGGTTTGCTTTGCTGAAATCGAATGTCTTTTCTGGTAAAATTTGCAGGATTCTAGCTAATCGGATCTCGGCAGCAAAGTCTAAGGAGCGCAAGATGAAGTACATGGGTGAGCTTGAGCGTAAGGTCCGTGTGCTGCAGACGGAAACTAATACATTGTCTTCTAAAGCAGCATCGTCGCAGGTTTGTTCTGTGAGACTCTGAATGCGGTGATCATTTTGGTCTTGGCCCAAGTTTTGGCACTGCTTTACCGGCTTAATATCTATTTGCAGAGGGAATGTGAGGCACTTAGAACTCTGAACAATGAGATGAAGATCAGGCTGCAAGCAATGGAGCAGCAAGCGCAGCTTAAAGATGGTACGTTTTATGTCCCCTCACCACCATCTCCCCCCCCCACCCCCCCCCCCCCCCCCAAAAAAAAAAAAAAAAAAAAACACACACACACACACACACACACATTTTTGTTGTACCTCCTTTCTGGAATCAACATTTTCTGTTCCATCGTTGACTCATTTACTATCTTGTTTCGAAGCTTGTTTTCTTCCTTTCGGTTGTAAGGATATTAACTTCTGTTTTCTGTGAACACAATAGATACACTGCTCTCAACTCTCATGCGCTAGATCGTGCTTTCCACTGAGCAGTATGTCCTTTTATCTTGGACTTGCGTGTGGAACTTTGCATATCTCATGAAAAAGGATTTTACATTTTCCTAGATTTATATGTGTCTTCTCTCTACGTGTCAAATGTAAATTGCAGTGATTATTGCTTGATCATTATATTCAGACATTCTCTATGAAAAATGATGATTTGTAAATGATATGTTCCCTAACTCATATGATTTCTAATCTTCTACCATTTTTCTTAAAAATATTTTATAGTCTTTTTTTTTTTCTCGATCGGGTCTTGTACCCGTTTTTCATTAAGAGGATATTTTATAGTCTTCAGAAGATAGCAAATATTTTCATCACTGGGTTAAAGCCATCTCCTTTTCTTTTCTCAAAAAGATGTACTGTTTGCATCAGTATTGAGGAGGTTTTTCTATTTTTCTTCATGGCTTGAGCTATGAAGTTTGTTATTGTTCATCCAAATATATGACAATGTCTACCTTCTGAAAGTGTGCAGACAAGGGGGTGGGGGTAAGATGTATAATAGAAGAAGAATGTAGAGAATACAATAAAAAAGAAGATTGTTACTGAGTAGACCTAAATCTATTGTTATGAGGAGACTGGAATAATTCTGAATGCATTTCTTTTGATTTTTCAATGCTGATACAGCATTGCCAACTTGGCAAATGTTCAGCTTATTTGGTGGCTCTTTTTTTCCCAGTATCTTCAAGACCTGGCATTCCGTGCTATTGGTTTACCTCATCGTTCTCTAATTGACTGTATAGTTCACTGACATGTCAAGGGAATTTCCATTGATCTACTACAAGTTTTCGAGCTTTATTAATTTTAATAATTGAATGAGTAGTATCAACGCTCTAACAAAATAATTACAATATTAGTATATTATTACTGTTTTGTGCTGTAAACTTTACTTATACCTGTTTTCAGAATCCATGTCTTAGGATCTCACTGTTTTTTTATCGGGTTTCATGGCCCTTATTATTCATTTTTGTGAGACTTCATGGACCTTATTTTGCCACAGGACCTTATCTCCTACTAATGCAATTGTACGTAGATCCCCTACGTATTCAAAAAAAAAAGGACCTTATTTTTCCCATGGTTTTTACATTGTAATCTTGTTTCCTTAGCCTACTCAACTACTGATTTTATCATTGGTGCATTGTTCCGTATCCAGCTCTGAATGAAGCACTGACTGCTGAAGTGCAGCGCCTGAAACAAATTGCTGGTGAGGCCAGTGATCCTCTTGTGCGGAACAGTTCACGTCATCATATGAACCGCCAGATTATTGAACAGCAGCTGCTGCAGCTACAGAAGCAGCCATCAGAGGCCCAGCAGGCTCAGCAGCAGCAGCCACAGGAATCAGAGCAGTTCAAAGCTCAGCAGAAGCAGTGGAACCATTAAGACGATTTCACAGAGGACATGCTTGAATGTCAAATTCATACTGCAGAAGTGCAGATTCATGAAGGGATACCTTGTGTTCCCGGATATTCGTTTTTCTTAGGTTTTAGAACAACAGCTGTTGGATATTCTGTCTTTTGTGGTTTCTTGCAAGGTTATTTGGTTGGATGTTGGTAATGCTTGGGTGGATTCTGTGTTGTACAAACTTCCAGTCTCTGTAATTTCCTGATAGATTTATGAAAAATCATTTTTTTAGGTACATTTGTGTTGCGAAGGGGTCAATTTGTGGGCAATATTCAGTACATTTTCTGTAGATGCGGATGCTTGAAATCCTGCATCTTATATTCGTATTATTCATTAATCTAATAATCTGCTCAATGGAGCTGGTATCTGTTAACTGTTGTTGGCTCTGGTAAAGTTTTGGTGCAAGGCTTTGGAGTTTGGATACACTTGACTGCTTGCACATATATATCATCACAAATACTTCAAAACAATAGCACATATCAATGGATCTTGCATTGCCTAGACTTTTGTCAAATCAAAGAAAAAGGGCAGATAGGTGAAGAAAGCATCAGGGGTTTGTGGTCCTCATACCTAGATACGCCGAAGCCTTCAGTACAGAAAAGCCAGGAAAGATTCGTTCTTGATCTAACTCTTTCATTTGGAGGAGCTGATCAAACTTGGCAAATCAAAAGGTGGCTAACTATCATCCTTGCATTGCCTCTTTTCTGATTTGTAGCAAAAGGAAGTTAGTTGTTCTTATGCTCAAATCTCCTTTTTTTTATTTCCTTGCCCAGTTCACCCAAAAGAGTTAGTAGTTGCCAACAAAATCTAGTTTTCTTATAATGTACAAACACCATGGCACAGAGCACACAGGAGAGCTCCAGGAACCTGGCGATTTATGAGCACAGACATGGCGGAGCCGGAGCATCCAAGCAGATGGCACCTAGGACTAGGAGTCCACTGTCCTGTCCACGCAACGCAACTAGCACAAGCACCAACGAGGGAACGCAAGCTAGCTAGCTACTTCATCTTCAGCAGGCAGGCAGGCAGAGGCAGGTAGGCAGAGCAAAAGCAGCAATCTCAGGCAGCTCCAGCTCCAGCTCCTGCCTTTGGCACAGCCGCCGTCTTGGACAGGTTCTGGAGCAGCGCGAGGTTCTCGCAGCGGAGCGCGGTGGCCCTCTCCCGGAGCCTCTCGTTCTCGGCGATGATGCACCGGTTCTCCAGGTAGAGCTTCAGGTTCACTATCTCCATGGCCTCTGCTCCGGCTCTCAACCTCCTCCTCCTCAGCCTCAACCTGCGTACGCGTACATGTGTCGGCGCGTGATTGCAGAAAACAGTTGCTGCTGCTGCTGTAACTTGAGCAGAGGAAAGCTTGAGAAACTTGAGCAGAGCATGTGAATCAGTTACCTCTTTCTCCTGATGGCAACTGAGACATGAGGCGTCGTCGTCGTCTTCTTCTTCTGCAGCTGCCGGCGCTTGAGGCTGACGACAACAAGAGACGGGTGCTTCTTGCTGCTGCTGCTGCTGCTAATCCAGGACCAGGAGCCGGAGCACATGTTGCTGTGGATGGCCTACGCCTGCTCTGCTCCTAGCTAGATTCTTTGGGGCTCAGTGACTTGGAGATGAAGTGTTTTAAGGGCTTTAAGGGTATATATAAAGATAGAGATCTCATCCCACCTCACCTCGCCTCGTCTCAGGGTGCTTTGGTGGTAGCTTTAGGTTTTTGTTTGGTGGTGTGCATGCACACATTGACATGACGCATGTGAGACGAGAGAGAGAGACGGAGCGAGGCAGCTTAGCTCCGCCTCCATCATGCGGCATGGGCCAATGGATCTTCCGGGCGCTAATCATTCAGCACCGTATTTCCATCGGAAAAAAGGAGCAGGAGAGCGTGGAGAAATTGATGAGAGACTATGGATCGACGACGAGACAGCACGATCTTTTTGACACGAATAGGTTGGGAAGGAGAAGACTACAAATAAAGGGAATCATTTTGGGTTCTGCAGGAAGCTCCCAGATTTGAAAATGAAATTGGCTGGATAATTGTGCTCTCTCTGTAACTTCTCCCCTTTTTAACGTCAAACCAAAATGGTCATGCATGCATTATTGATTTCTTGGGACGGGTGCTTGCATTGCATGATGAAGCTTTAGAGTTTTTCTTGGTACTCGATGGTGCAAGAGCAAGGCACGGGAGAGGGAGGTCAAATTCGCTTTCGAGCATCTCATCCTTTTTGCTCGTGCGGTTTTCTTCGCCAGAATGATGCCTTATCAGCGCCTTTTTACCACCTCCTCTCCCCTCACTCTCTGCAAACATGCGAGTTGCCGTCTGCATTCAGAACTCTCGCTGCACTGTTCAAACAGACTCTGCTGGGAAGGAAGGAATGAATTCCCATGTGGTTCGCTGTGATCTATCGCAGGCCTGAAAACGATCCGTCGGTGACCACAGTTTCTGGCAACTTGGGAGGCCAAGTTTCCATGAGGGATGCCCTTCATTCCACGCCATTTTCACCCAGAAACCAGTCACCAAGCAGCAGCAGCAGCGGCCATTCAGCCCCCTCGTTACTGCGTCATAGGCCATCATGGAAGCGAGAATCTCTCGAGGAAAAACTTGGAGCAGGGAAGACACTTTGGGCCACTGCCCCCCAGCTTTGGCCAAAAGTTGCACTCATTACACACACACATAAGGTAGCCAAGGAGGAGGAGGTACACAAGAATTTGACACCTCAAGATCAACAGCACCTGTGCTCTGGATCTGCGCCGTCCGATGCCGTCCCATAGGCTCGCCGATGCGCGACTCGTGTCGACCCCCGCCCCCCCCCCAAGCCGGTCCCGGTCCTGCGTCCACTCATTTGATCCATATCTTCGCCGAGTGGAGGTTTCATTCGGACCCTTGACCTCCCTGCAAGGCACACATTGACAGAACACACGAGCACCATCCATCGTTGCTGCAGCTTTCGCCATTGACACTGGCCCCCGCATGAACCTGGTTCGATCATCAATGTGCATGTCAATCATGGATCACATTAGGCAGATGCGCCATGATCCGTGAATACATACATACATGCATGCGTACATACACGTGCGATCCTCGTCCGGTAACAGCGACGTTCATGTTTGGGTTCAGGGTTTAGCATCATGAGGCCACATGCCAATGGCACCTCGAGATGAAGAGCAGGTACTTTGATGCCTTTTAGGCAGGATTGGTTTGATGGCCATGAACTGATGAACTTGCGGGGGACAGGGTTTGCATGGTGGAGATGGTATCATGGTACTAGCATCCAGTGCTCGAAACTGTTGCGTACTGAGTGACATATCTTTGTACCAAGTGAATGGATTCGGCTTATCTAAGGGTGTAACCGAATTCAGGGTGATTTTCACAGGCATTTACAGGAGAGACACAGCTCTGTTCCCCCCCCCCCCCCCCCAATTTGGTCACATTCATATTTCAGAAGGTAAAGCCAATCAACTTCTATCCGTTTCTTCTCCTAACCATCGTCTCAGGCTCTCAGCAATGTGAATTTTCAAATGGGGTGTAGTGTAGCATCCCTACAAATAAAGAACATTCCTGAGTGCAGCAAAACATGACAGATTTCAAACACTATCTTTTACCTTGCCCTTGAAAAGTAATGCTACAACAGAGGATTCATAGTGTTGAAAGGTCGTCCGTTTCAAGAAAATGTTATCTAATGGCTAAACAGCAGTCAAATAGTTCTTCATTCTCATCCATGTCAGAGAAAAGCAAGCGCATGTCTCATTTACCTTGCCAAACCGGTTGTAACATCCAATCTTGCAGCCTATGAAGTTTTTGAGCCTTCCTGGGATGCTTTGAAGATGCGGTATGCAGCTATGCACATTGTTATGTTGCCAATCACTGTCAGAGCACCTTGAAGGGCAACAAGGACCTGTGGATCAAGTAAGAAAACCATTATCACCAAGGCAAACAATACGGGCAAATATTGGACTGTGCTTTTATCTATTTTCATGAAAACACCGAAAGGCTACCAGATCTAATAATTCTGTTATCACACAAACTAGTAAAGCATGACTGCATACGGATCTCAGCAAAAAGAATATCTGAAAATAGTTGCTGGTGTACACTAAGCTAAGTTTCCTTCAGGGTAATCCAGGAACACAATGGCATCTCACAGTTGAGAACATTTTTTTTAACAAAAAAATGGGGACAGATAAGTGATAATCATACTATATATCGCATTTCTAACTCAAGGAAATATCTTACTTCAAGAGACTCTGAATTGTAGAAGAAATGCCACGTGCAAGCACACATCGCTCCACCTAGAAGTGGAACCTATTCAACAGAAAAAAAAATTTTGTCAGTCAACAAAACATAACATAAGCGGTGTCAAAACAGTTAGAAATTATGAACATGTGAACTCAACAGACGAAACACACAAAAGTTTCTTCTGCTCAAGATAACACAGAAGTTCTACCCAAAATCTTAAACCTAGCAATCTGTAGTTCTACAGGCAGATAGACAAGAACCCACCACACATTTCTTCAGCAAACGATAATCTTAGCAAAGATCTAATAAGCTACGCCGAAATTTACACTCACCATCCCCCACGAGAGGCCCTTCCAACCCTTGAGCCCCGTCCTCTCCCCGTAGTCCCAAACCAGCCACATCGCCGTCACCCTGCAACGCAAAAAAAATTCCCCGTCAGGGACTCAGACATTCAGTCCTCGCAGAGCTTACAGGCGCGGAAAGCAGTCGCTACTCGCTAGCCGGTAGCAGAGAGAAGCGGTACCACTCGGCGACGCTGGAGACGTGGACGGCCCAGGTGGGCAGCGAGAGCGCGTTCGCCGGCTCGGACAGCGCGGCGAGCGCCGGCGGCGAGGCGGCCGCGGCCCCGGCCACGGCAACCGCCGCCGCCAGGCCCACCCCACGCGTCAGACGGACTGCGGTGGGCGGTCTCCGCGGCTCACGTCGAGGTGGCGGAGGAGGACCGGAGGGCGCTAGCGTTGCCACGAGCCGGAGGGACACCATTGGACGCGGCGGAGACGTGAGGTTGGCGTTAACCCGAACCCGGCGAGTTGAGGATTATTAGACGTCTGTTCTGTATCCGTATGTGTACCCCAAAAAAAAAAGATAGATTTGAAGGCTTATAAAAAAAACTTCGTCAATCTTTAATTATAAGAGGTTTTCACATTCCTTAATTGTAAACATATCCTGTGCAAACCATCGCTCCGTGAAAACCTATACAAATCATAGAAAAAAAATCATCTAAATTCAAAAAAAAATCATACATGTAGATGATATGATGATATACAATCTTGTAAAATATCTTGTCCAAATTCCACTTTTTTTGAGATACAAAAATAACAAATTTCAAAACAAAAAGTTATCCTGCTGATTTGTTAGAAATTTATTATTTTTATATCTCACAAACGAAGTCAAGTTTGGACAAGATATTTTACAATGTTGTGTATCATCATATCATCTACATGTGTGATTTTTTTTTAATTTAGACGACTTTTTTGCCGTGGTTTGCACAGGTTTCATAAAGGTTGTGGTTTGCACAGGATACGTTCCCTTCTTAATTGGCAACGTATTGAATGTAAACCAACATCTTCGTGCAAACCAGGCAAACTTCTAATCTGGGCCACATGATGTTGATCTAAAGGAACACGGAGAAGAGGTGGAAGGGGGATTTGTAAATGTGTGATTAAGAGCGGGCGGTTAAGCGCAAAATTACCCACTCCCTCTGCGCCCCTTGGATAACATCATATGGCCCAGATTAAAAGTTTACAAGTTGCACGAAGTGGTTGGTTTGCACTAGATATATTCCATTATATATCTATAGCAAAAGTTATGAATTCATTTAGAAAAAATCAAAACAGGCGCCCCACTGACCCTACTCAAGCTCCTATAAAATAAGAATATTTTCAAATAACCTCTAGCAACAGTGTTCTTTTCCGTAACTATATCATTTTAAAATAAATATTTTATTTTTTCGTCTATGTCATCACTGACATCAGCCCATAGGGGATGAAGGAAACGTAGCTTGCTGAGGAAGTAGGAACCACAATCATTGTTCGTTGTGTTTTAATCGGATGAACGCATGCTTAAGAGCATTTGCTGGATGAGGTGGGCAAGTACCAAGGTGAATTTGGACGTCTGAAAAACAACGGACGTTGGAATCGTAGCGTTTCCGTAACACTATGGTTTATGGGTAATCGGAGGCACTGTGGGTTTGTTTAGTTCCTGAAAAATGTGGTGAGGTCATTATAGCACATGGAGAATCTTATCTAATAAGTATCTAATTATGGCCTAAGTAGACTTAAAAGATTCGTCTCGAGAAAAACAGATAAACTGTGCAAACATGCAATACTTGCTACTACATTTAATGTTCCATGCATACGTCTAAATATTTAATGTGATGGGAGATCTGAAAATTTTTTGGAACTAAACATGGCCTATGGTTTATTGTTGCCCCCTCTTTCCCACCCGCGCCCATGCACATAACCCCTGCTTGCCTCCTTCCTATGCAAGTATGCATCACCAGCACTGCCCTGCCCTCCCTCCGGCCATCGATCACCGTATCTAGCCTCCCCACTGACCGGAGTGGCGGAGTCGTTGCCCTCCTAGGCTGCTCGAGCTGTTACTCGTATTCCTGTGGCGCTGTCATTGGGATGCAGTCGAATACGAGAAGTTCTGACGAATCATGCGATAACTGATATGGTTCGATGAATAGCAGTCGGAGACAATCATCCCCATGACAAGTGGCCAGAAATTGAACTCCATCAGCTCTTGGTCTCTTGGGGCCGCATGCCAGCATGATTAAAAAAGAAATGTAAATTCGGAAGATAATTTAGTGAGAGAGAGAGAGAGAGAAAAAACCTTACTTGCAAGCTCACTCAGATGGAGAGAAGGAACACTACATGAGTTTCAGATTTGAACCATGAAAATTCTATCTAGTCTAGATAAGTAAGGGCAGAAACAGCAGCACTAAGATTGATTCAGGAAAACAAGTCAACCACCAAAGATCAGAGGTGTTTCTTCACAATCCAAGGGAGACGAGGCCCCCTTTCATGCTTCCCATCTCAACATATCGTAGGCTTTATTTGGCTTTACTTGTATTCACCTCAATCTGATGTGTTGGAGGGAATTGGATCACTCCAACACGTGTGGATTGAGGTGGATACGAACAGTCAGACAAGCCCTAGAGAGGTTTCTTTACATGGTGTTTTCACTATCATCCAAGAATTCAGGACACTGGATTCCTGATAAAAAAAGGCCCACTAGAAATCTTAGTTTGACAAGACAACAACAACAACAACAACATAGCTTTTCAGTCCCAAATAAGTTGGGGTAGACTAGAGTTGAAACCCACTAAGAGTCCCAAAGGGTCAGTTCGACAGAATCACTATCAGATATAAATGGAGCGAGCCATGTATGCCGCGATGATCATTTGGCAGCAATCCTGACCAATGATGAACCTTCCTAGATTGCTATCCATGGGGTCAGTTAGCCTGACTAATTTCAACACGGGTTTTGGCAACGTCAGAAACAATGATGACTTGCTTCGATTTCAACTGGGTTATTAGGCTTCTGTTTTCTTGGACCATACCATGACAAGAGCAAATCCTATTAAGGACATCAACACAACCTGCAAAAAGGAATCAAGTTAACAATGGTAAGATCCTCATTAATATTTATGCAGAAAAAAAACTGAATGGACCCCTCTTTTGCAGAGTTTAAATTGTGCTGAACTGAAGTAATGTTACTCTTGGAATACAGTTACATGTTTTGTGTTGGTTTCTAAGCCCAGAGGCGAAGTTTCATGTGAATCAGGTCAAAGTAATAATTTTTTGTTTGCTGGACAGGCGTTAATTCTGTGGAACTGTGTATAGACCTATCCATAGCTGTCCCCAAGATTAATGTCAGATTGACAGGAAAGTTCCATTTGTAAGAGATAAATCTGCAAGACGATAGTGGATGAAAGTTCACATACTGATACGGCTGGAGGCACACCCACTAGAGGATCTGGGAAGAACTTGTTTGCTAAAGCAAGAGCAAGAAGGCTACTTTGCATTCCTGGATCAAGAGATACTGGTGAGACAACAAAACAAATTAGAAAGAACATATCTTCATGTAATAGGAGATTACCTGTCTCAAAAGATACTGTCCTTTGTAGTGCCTTTACATCGTCTGACTTGCGAAACCAAGTACCGGCAAGATGATAACCAGCTACAAAAGATGAGGCATGGAATGCAAAAAGGAGCAGCACTATGGTCAATCCAAATGGAGACAAAACAGCCTTGATATTTATTGCCAATGGTGAACCAACACACAGAGAAGTGACAAACACCGACAACGGAGGGAGAAATGGCTGAATAGCTGCACAGAGCCTTGGAAGAAATCTGCATAATATAAAGAAGCGAGAATTTAGACCTCAAAACATAAGTTACTCAAAGTGTGAGCCAAAGATCAGAAATATAGAAAGGGAACTATCCAATCTAGCGCAGGCTCGCAGCTGTCTCCTATACTTCAGTTCAAAGCAATGAAGGGAATACCTATTCAGAAGCAATCCAGCAGCAATTGGAGCAACAACTATTTGAACGATGCTGAACATCATCCCCTTAACATCTACAGGTAATTTCTGGCCAATAAGAAAGTAGGATAATGTTGGGGTGACAAAAACTGCAGTAGCTGTTGACAATGATGTCATAACAATGCTGAGAGGAGCCATATGTGGATCCGTCAGGAAAGTTGCATAGTTTGAAAGCTGTGCTCCGCTCACGCATGAAACCAACATGATGCCAGCTCCTACAGACAAGTTCATGTCAGAGTTCACTACATATTCTGCAATGCTCCTTCTAAAGCATATAAAAATGCATGAACTCAATTTCTTACCTAGAGCAGTTGGGAGATTAAGAACTGCAACCGCAAGAGTGCCAAAAAGGAATCCAAGCAAAGGCTTGATGACAAACTGTCCGATATAGCCTGCAGCAATAGCATCTGGCCTTTTTATTGCTTCAATAAAATCCTTGACGCTTGAGTTTACACCAACAGCAAACATCAGGAACCCCAAAGCTGGGGCATAATACCTGCAATAATAACACACACCCTGGAAATGTAAATAACAGGTGCAAATATAGAGCACTATGCTACTGACACAAACATGAAACTATTATCTGATTGTACAAAAGCCAGCTAATAAGTTAGACTGTGAGAGGTAGACTCTTAATGATTAATCATTAGAGAATTAAATATCGGAGTTTATCAGTGAGCAAAAATCAAGAGGATTCCTAAGTCCAGAAACCTAATCAGAAAGCATTAGTATGGATCAAGACATAATTTTAAATGCCTTTTCAGGCATCAATTATATGCATACTTCTGAGGAAACGGACTCCCCTATATTTCTTACTTATGGGACTGGAAGAACAATCAGGAAGCAAGTTTGAGAAAAAGTAACTGCCCAACGAAACGGTCTTAGTCTCTTAGATACTGTCATCAGGGGAGATAAGTGTCCAAAGTGAAAGGAAGCCGAACAGGGATGGGTACCATTTTCATATACTGCTAAAGTGTAGCTGAAATATAAGTTCAACCGATCATTGATCCAACGAAATACATTCCATGCTACCAGATAGATAACTGAATTTTGGACTAATAAAGAGCAAAAACTTGCATGCCAGACCTGGTAGTGAACCATGTAAACGAAGGCGGGTACACCAGCGCGAGAATTGTGCTCCCCAGCACTATATGGGGAATAGTGGAGTTGGCACTCTTTAAAATCTTCAAAAAATCTACTTTATTCTCCACCACTACCTGTCAATTTAATCCAAAGTGTAAAAGGCAGATACAGTGACCATCCCGAGTACAGAAGCCCACTAGCAAAGGCATAAAGAAACTGCATCAGGATTCAGGACGGCACCTGAGAAGGAAACACCGCGTCCTCCCCAATGTTATCTTTCTCAAAGGAACCAGTGGCACTCGCCCAGAGGCGCCTCTTAGCAACCACGCCAGATCCCTGCTCTGCTTGTATGTATAGAAGAAACAGAAAGACTACATCACAAAATTTTCAATGCCGGCACCGCGAAGCTTATGATGGATAGATACGATTCATTCTCGTTGTTGAACCCCAAAACCAGAGCACTGTTCTCTTGACACAACCGGCGATATCACCAACCAATAATTCACGCAATACATCAGCATAAGATTGGAGATGTAAGAGGTTTTGGATCAGACTGGAGCACCTACGCCATGAAACGCGGGGCGGCGGGATCGCTGGAGGAAGCACCGAGACGCGGCCCGCCCCCGGCTTCCGGTGACCGGCCAACGAGTGGACGCCGGCGAGGTGGGACCGCTTCAGGACGGTTGTGGCGGCCGGAGCGGGGGCAGGGGCCATTTGACCTCTTGCTCGGGCCAGCAGCTGAGGAAGGGAGAAGCGAGGCGTGCGTCTCGGTGTCTGTCTGCTTGTGATCAGGGAGTTCGTCAGGCTACCAACTCCGCAGAGATCGTTGGGAAGCCGGACGGACAGCGACCGAGTCACGGAATGGAAGCGATTTGGTCCGGAGATGGGCCAAATTACAATTACAACTAATCACATTAACGTTGCGACATATATATATAGAGTATTAAATGTAAACGAAATATTTATATGTTTGTACTTTTTATATGTACATCACGAGACGAATCTTTTAAGTCTACTTGGACCATGATTAGATAAAAATTGTCACATACAAACGAACGTGTTACAGTGTAGAATTACAACTGCAACTGGGATCTAAACACAGCATATACTGTACTCCAGAACGGATTAGCACCTTCTGATTTGGTGCTACCTGGCTAATTTAATCTCGAGACGTGATTCATAGCCATCTGGTTCAATACTTTAGAACAAATCCAGTAATCCACACTGGTTACCAGTACCAAATCAATCACCATATTTGACATGACTTATTTTAGTTGTGACTGATTTGTACAGTGTTTCATGCTTGTAAAATACTCCCTTTATTGAATATGAAAAACATGCTAGTTAAAATAACTTCAGTTTGACTATTTATAGTAAATAATATTAGTGTTTATATTTTTAGATAAATTTATTATAAAAATATTTTTATAACTAATCTAATAATATTTATTTTGTATTTTCAATGTTATTACTTAATTATATAAATTTAGTTAAAGTTAGAAAACGATTGAATTTCTTGAAAAGCGAGAATTGCATGTTCTTCTGAACGAATGGAGTATATGTGAATAAGTTCAAGCGAATAGGCTAAATGGCGATATATATAAAGTTCACATCGTTAGAAAAAAAAATCGAACCCAAATGTTAGGCTGTCTCCAACGGGAAAGGCATCCCGTGACCCAAACCCATTTTTCGTCCTCAACATGGGAAAAAACCCTCCAACAGAGTACCCAAAGGAAAGACGTAAAATGCATCGAGAGAGAGGGAACTCAAATGTGCGTCTCTCTCTCTCCTCGACCCAAATTCACGTGACTGCAACCACAAACGACGACGAGAGAGCACCCAGTGGGAGAGAGAGGCGGGCCCATGACGGGAAGCCCCCGGCGCACGGATGAGAGAGAGAGAGAGAGGCGGGCCTGTGACGGAGAGCCGTCGGTGCGCCGACGACGAGAGAGGCGGGCCTGCGACGAGGAGAGGCCCGCACGGCCAGGTGAGACCTCGGCGAGGCGCTGCCGGGAGAGCCCTCGTGGAAGAGGACGGCGAGGCGCTGCCGGTGCTGCCAGGCGAGCCCCCGCCGAAGAGGAGCGCGGAGGGGGGCGAGGCGGAGAGCGAGGAGCAAGAACGTGGCGGCCGGGCGCGGAGTTGGCGACGTGCACCCGCTGGTCCTCGCCGGAGCGGCGCCGACGAAGGAGCTCACCGGCCGGGATCCAGTTGAGCTCGCCGGGAATCCGGGATATAGTCGAGTCGAGCTCGACCACGGGGCCGACGGATCCCGTGACCACTGGATCCGTGAAGGAGGGCGCCATGGGGGGGAGAGGGCCGGCGGCACGAGGGAGAGGGACGCGAGGGAGAGGGAGGGAGGAGAGACGGACGAGCAACGCGAGGAAGAAAGGGTCGCGCGGTTGGAGACGGAGATTTTTGGGTTGCACACCCATATACTGTGCACCACCTATACTGCGTAAATGGGTCTCCCATTTGCGTTAGATTGTTGGAGCAACTTATGACCAAACAAATGCTATTTTGCCTACGTGGCAATGGTAGCTGCCTAGAAACAGAAAGGAAAAAACAAATTACTCCCCCAAGATGGGACAACGTCAAGATAACCCTTTAAATTAACGTTTGGTTTGATTTACTGCTCTCAATATTTCAGTTGTCCAGTTTATTCGCTAACAAGATTTGTTACTTTTATTTCTTCATTTATGCAAAAATGAATTTTTATTTCAGTTTTTTTAGGTGATAGAGGACATCATATTTTATATATGAACAATATAAATTATTATTTTTTTATCATTGTGTTCTATATAATTTTGTATTTCTAGTGTCAAAGTGATGAAAATTTATGATGCATTTTAAAATATAAATTGTGATGTCTACATTCAATGGAACATTTTGAAATTAAAATTCACTTATATGTGGAGAGAATTAAAGAAACAAACCTTAGTATGGGGTTTATTTGATATTGGTTAAAGTTGGGAGTAATAATTTAAAATTTTTGTAGATAATATATAGTTTCATAATTTTCTCTAAGATTTCCATGGATATGGAAAACAACAACCAAAGTAGGACACCAAGCACCTATGTTTCGAACAAAAATTTTCTTTTGTTGTATTATTATAAGAAAAAAATGAACGTGTAGACACTGCCCTTTTCAAAAGGCCATTATGAATTTTGCCCGTGCGACCTTTAATAGGGGCAAGGCACTTTTTTTCTCTCATGAATCGTGCATGCCTTTTCTGACAATGCACTTTTTTTTCTCTCATGAATCGTGCATGCCTTTTCTGACAATGCATGTCGCTCATTACCCTGAAATTGCAACCGTAGGATCCAGCCATCACGATATCGACCATTCCATCGTCGCTTGCCTCCAAACTCGTTATTTATACTTCTCAAAGTTTGAAACAAACTAGAAGGTCGAACACAAGAATCTTTCGCCTACATTCCATTTTTGTTATTATACTAGGTAACGTGCTCGTGCGTTGTTACGGGATAATTAAACTTATGTTCTAAAATTTTATGGGTCGCACGTTAAGATAATAACACTATAAAATTAAATAGCGTTAAAGTGGCATTTAATCAAAAAGAAAAAGTTTGTGAAATTAATAGTCAAAAGAACACGATGTCGCAGGGTTAAACTCTACTGTATATATCTTTCTGTGATGCAGCTAAAATAATATTTTATGGTAAAAAAACTCTGATATCTAGACTAAGATAAAATGTAGCTTCCGGCCTATTTATCAAATCATCGGCCTTCACGAAAGTAAAAAAAATGAACACATGAAAAAAAACACAAATAATATTTTATAGTAAAAAAATCTCTTATATCTAGGCTAAGATAAAATATAGCTCCCAGCCTATTTATCAAACCATCGGCCTTCACGAAATTAAAAAAATGCACACATGAAAGAAACACAAATCCTTCCTGTCTTAAGCCACGTGTCTTTAAGCTGGTCCTCCTTTTTCATTGCTGTATGACGAGGGATGTATCTTCATTCTTAGCCTCCAGGTCAATTGGTAATGAATCCACAATTCCATCGGCCAAATCATCCTTTCCACCCTCTGATAGTCACTCTATCGTTAACAATAGAGAAATGTGTCCCATTGTGAGCAGCTAATTATTATGGAAGAACTTGGGCCCTTTCCACCCTCTGATAGTCACTCTATCATTAACAACAGAGAGAAGTGTCCCATTGTGAGCAGCTAATTATTATGGAAGAACTTGCTCACTCACAGTAGCAGTAGGCAAGAGATCTCCAAGAACAACTGCAATGTAGCTAATTATTATGTAGATTTTTCAGCCTGAAAGAAATGTTGCCCTAGCCTTGTATATTTTGGAGCAGGGTTATGTAGAATGTTAGAAGCCATGAATTCTTGCCATGTATCTAAAGAAGCATACAAAAATTATAGCATGAGTCTATGCGCTAATTAAATTTGATAGCTGGTTTTATAGTTCAGTAAAACAAAAGTTTGAAAATGGCATCATTTTTCATTTTGGGTGTATGTTAGTGTCGGTGCTAGTTTTAGCGGGGCTAACACCGGCTAGTAAATATGTGTTTTGCGGTTGAGACTACGGATGGTGTGTAAGGGGAACACATGGATTATACTGGTTCAGGCCAATCAAGCCCTACGTCCAGTGGAGAGGAGAGTCGTGTTGCCTTGCACCGGGGTGCTTGTAGTAGGGGGTTACAAGCTAGGCGAGAGAGGGAAGTGCTCCCAGGTCTCTTGTGAGTGTCTAAGTGTATGCAAGTCGTTTGCTGTTGGTGTATATGTGTGAGTGAGAACTTAGAACTTTCGGGGGTCGTTCTAAAGCTAGCTTCTGCTCTCCCTTTTATAGTCACAAGGTAGAGGCAAGGGCAGCGCGTACAATGCTACGTATGTTACAGTGAGGAGTTGCTATTCCTCGTTTGACTATGGTCAGCTACGGTCTTTTCTCCGCGTCTCCGGGGTATGGCCATAGTGGCTCGCACGATCTTGGTGAGTTCCGAGACAACAACAGTCATCGGATTACGGCATGCCGTAGAGTCACAGCTGATGGCTGTCCTTCCACACGATGTGACAAGAGGGCGAGTCGTCTCGGGGCATTGTCTCCCGAGGCTCGGGACTCCTGGAGGCGTGATGGGATGGAACAGGGTGATATCTCCCCTCGGGCGTATTTCCGGCCTTTGGACAGTATTTCCCGAGGGTTAGGTGTGCCCGGATGGAAGGCGTGCTCGTCCTTTCGAGTGGACAGTGCAGTAGGCGCTTTTCCCGTTTTTGCGTAGCCCGTCGTCAGGCGCTCGGACTTTCGCAGTCGTAGTTGATAGACCTCGGCGAAAAACGGGGCGGCGCACCTAGACCATACCATGGAGAGGACGGCCGTAGTAGGCCTATCAAATCCGCTGCCAGGAAAATCCTGACAGGTGGTATGGCCGTCAGGGGTGTGCGAAGCACAGTCGCGTCGAGAATCTCGCCTGACGGGACAGTGCTTGTAAAGTGGTCAGAGAGGTCTCTTGTGGTCCAAGATTGCTCTGCTGACATCACCGGTGCCTTGGATGCCTTTGTGAGATTGCGCTCGAGGGGGATGGGGAAGGTCGGGCGAATCGGTGAATGGGCGCCGAGGGCGCCGCTCTCCCGAGCTCTCTTGGGGAGGCTCGGGCGAATCGGAGAATTGGCGCCGAGGGTGCCGCTCTCCCGAGCTCTCCCGGGGAGGCTCGGGCGAATCGGAGAATTGGCGCCGAGGGTGCCGCTCTCCCGAGCTCTCCCGGGGAGGCTCGGGCGAATCGGAGAATTGGTTGTCATTGGTGCAATGACGTCGTGGGCCTCCGTAGACGCGGCCTTCGTGGGCATCGGGCGCGGCCTTCGTGGGCTTCCACTAGACTTACTTGGGCCAGGCCGTGTTGGGAATGATCGTTTTTGCATTGAAGTTGGGTACCACAAACTTTGGTACCCGACAGTAGCCCCCGAGCCTGTGGCAGAGTGAAGGCACTCCTCCACAGGTTCACGCTGGTTCTTCCTGTCAAAAAGATAAGGTATGGGTTGTTTTGTAGCCCCCGAGACTTTGGAGGGATGATATATCCCTTCAAAGGCTTAGAATCGTGTTTGTTAGTCCTCTGGTATTTTTCGATTTTATTTAGGAGGATTGTTTCCTTGGAAGCGGAGCCCCCGAGCCTCCCATCGTGTTGGGAGGTCGTTCGGTGGTCTTTCCAAGGTGCAGGGCAAGTCCCGAGCCTCCGTTTCGTATCGGAGATCGGTCGTGTTCTTCCCTGTCTTTTTTAATTCGACATTCACGCTCTTTTTTCGGGAAGAGGAAGGTTTGGTCCTGCTCGACTTCCCCGCTGGGGCACGAGTCGGCATTTCCGGTGAGCTACAAACAGGTTGGTCGAAGTGGAGGTCCGTGCCCCGTTCGTTAGGGGTCAGCTAGTGTCCTAAGCACACTCCAAATATTTCCCGAGGGTCAGTTAGTGGATGTCGGGTCCCTTCGATGGGTCCCGATGGCCTGATGCCTCCCACGAAGGGATTCCACGTAACCGACACGCTACTAGGACTTGGACACAGCATGGGATGTCCCTTGTGACGTTTCGGGAGTCGGGATACTGGCCGTTTTCGTGACCCATCCACTAGCTGTCCCTAACTCGGTTTCCCTGGGGCGACTGCTCGAGCCACGGAGGGCCAGTCTTCGATCCCCTGGGAACGTAACGGGTGCCCGAGCCCGGGGTTCCTTCGTTGGGAAGGAGAAAATGTAGGCGGAATCGAGGTGCGCAGTTGTAATGATTCGGCTCACCTTTTGAGGCGCGACACCTGACGGACGCGACGGTTCGGCTCAGTCGAGGCGGTTTGTGTGCGCGGCGATGGCGGCGCGTGGGGATCATGATGGGCCCCGCGCAGTTAATGCGGCGGATCCTCCGCATCCACCCACGATCCGCCGGCGGAGTTTATAAGAAAAACTTACGGTTTTTTCTTTCTACCCTAGCCATTAGCTCGCTCGACCGTTCGCTTTCTTACCTTCGTCACCTGCTCTTTCGCCTTCGCTGCCTGCTCAAGAGAGATTGTTGCCACGGCCGTAGTTCTTCCCGCAGCCCTTTCCCCCTTCTCTTTCCATGGATTCCTCCTCCGCCGCTGTCGACGCCGCCGATGTCGCTGCCACCGACACTGCCGCCACCGACGCCGTCGCCACCGATGCTGCCGCGGCCGCCGCCGACATCCTCAGGTTAGAGCCGTGGCTGAGGAGCACCGTGACGGAGGCACAGCTGGAACGCCTCGTCACTCTGGGGCTGTTGCATCCTCGTACCGACGCGCAGCACCCGGAGTGGGCCGTGCCGCCGCGCGACCACGAGGAGCCGAACCCCGGCGAGGGGTACGTGGTGAGCTTTGTTGCTTACCACGAGCGTGGACTCGGCTCCCCGCCGAGCCGCTTCTGCCGGGCCATCCTCTTCGAGAACGGGCTAGAGCTTCCCAACCTCACCCCGAATTCTATCACACAGGCGTCGATTTTCGCCGCCCTGTGTGAAGGCTACTTCGGGGTGCCCCCGCACTGGATCCTGTGGCGCCGCATTTCCCGCGTCGACTGGTACACCAAGTGGGTCAGCGCGAACAAGCCGCGGGAGATCCAGCGCGCGGGGGGGGGTGCGGCCTCGTGATCCGCTCTTCGTCGTACATCCCCTGTAAGGCCTCCTCCTCCAACAAGGGGTGGCACAGTGGCTGGTTCTATCTTCGCAACGACGGGGGTCTCTTCCCCATGTTCACGGGAAGGGCACTCATGGCTCCCCTTCCCCAATGGGAGTGGGGGTGCCCGTCGAAGGAGTCGAAGCACCTAGACGTGTACTTCGACGCGCTCAAGGAGCTGAACAAAAGGGGCCTTACAGGGGCCGGCATGGCGGGGAACTTCCACATGCGGACGGTGCTACCTCTGATGGAGCGCCACCTGGCGCTCCATCAAATGGTAACCGGGTCGTAGCGGGAGGGCACGGCGATGCTGGCCCGTGACCTTGGCGAGGCGGAGGTCATGCGCCACGTCGGCTACATGGTGGGGGTTATCCCACCTGGTGAAAGCCCATGTTTGGTTTTGGGTAATTGATGAAACCTAGTTTGCTAACGATTGCTCTAAGTGTTTCATGAGAATTGATTAGCAAATGGCAAGATGGAGCAAAGGGCCGGGTCGGTGGAAGTCACAAGTGAAGGGCAATGACGGCGTCCATGAAAATGGTGTAAGTCCATCAACAAAGGAGAAAGCCCTATTGACGGCATCCATGCAAATGGTATAAGTCCATCATCATATGTGTCCACAAGGTCCATCAAGAGATGAGAAGGAAGTTGATAAGAAACCGGGAGCTCAAGGCAAAGGTATAACCAATAGGAGCTCTTTTGGTTTTGGTGATCAAGACTCCATAGAGGGAGTGATCACATTTAGGATAGATAGCCGTACTATCAAGAGGGGCGAAATCGTTGTTGAAATATGGTTATCAAGTGCCACTAGGTGTTCATGATCATTGCATATGCATATAGATGCTAGTGACACTAACTTGACCCGTGGAAAACTCCTTGAAAAAGGCTAACACACGTGCACCTAAGTGAGAGACACTTTGGAGTGTTAGTGACTTAAGAAACGGGGTGAAGTTCGAGGGTTAGAGAGGGTTTGGTCCTCTCTTCCTCCTGCCGAGCTTGCGAGGCAGGATTCGGCGAATTTCGGAAACGTTACAATAGAAAAAGTAGCGTCGGACTCTAACTTGACTGAGCGTCGGACCATTGTCTTCGGTCCGACGGCTAACCCCTTCAGCAAGCGTCGGACGCTTGATTCCTGAGCGTCGGACCATTAGCCGAAGCGTCCGACGGTGCAGTTCGTGCGAGAGATAACACGTGGCGAGCTCTGAGAGCGTCGGACTCTCGGCGTTAGTCCGACGGTGAGCGTCGGACCAACGTCCGACGGTTTTCAGGGCTCGGGGAGCTCTCTGGAAACGTCGGACGGCCGCGATCGTTGGTCCGATGGCTCCGTCTGACTGAGTCCGACGGTGGTCGGCTGAGGGCGTCGGACCGGTTGATTTAGTCCGACGTTCGTCCGTCCGACGGTCGTTTTGGCGCGAGGAAATAGCCGTTGTGATCCAACGTTCGACTTCAAACGGCTAGTGACACGTGGCGTTCATCCGAGGCGTCGGACCGTGCGGATTAGTCCGACGCTCTGGCCGTCGGACAGTCCGACGGTACGCAGTGAACTCTAAACGGCTAGTTCTTTGTGTGTGGCTTATAAATAGTCACTTGGCCGGTTTGGGTGGGATCTCTTGGCACTCCTAAACATCATAACATACTTGTGAGCCTTCCCACTCCACTCTCACTCATCCTACTTGATTGTGTTCATTATTTGGTGAGTTTGGAGAGCATCAAGTGCATTGCATTGATTGAGATCATCTAGAGGCACTTGGTAGTGGTATTTCGCAGCGGTTTCTCTTGTTACTCTTGGAGTTTGCCGACTCCTAGACGGCTTGGAGCTGCGAGGATCGTTGAGGGGAGTTGGTGATTGTCTCCGCCTCCGATCGGTGAAGTTGTGAGGGGTTCTTGAGCCTATCCCCGCGGGAGATCGCGAAAGGCATCTTTAGTGGATTGCTCGTAGCTTGGTGGATCCCCATCTTGTGTTGGTTGTGCGGCACCCTTGAGAAGGGTTTGGCGTGTGATGCCAATTAGCGCGTGAACCTCCAAGTGGGTGTATCGCTACAACGAGGACTAGCTTGCCGACAAGCAAGTGAACCTCGGTAAAAAATCTTGTGTCATCTCTCTACCGAGGATTTCCCTTATATGTGATTGATTGGTTATATTGGACTTCATATCATCTCTTCACCGGCGGTATTGAAATCACCTTTACTCTTTACATTTGTGTACTTTTCTCTTGTGTAGCTTGTTAGTTAGTTGCTCACTTAAGAGTAGTGTGAAGTAGTAACATAGCCTTTGAGTGTGAACTAGAGATCATAGTGTAGTATACTTGTCTAGGTGGCTTGCATAGTGTAGTTTAGAGCTAGTGCCTTGCAAAGCTTGCTACTGTTACTAATCGGCTTGTTAAGTGTTGTTTGTAGATTTTTATAGGCTATTCACCCCCCCTCTAGCCATTTAGGACCTTTCACCTGGGAGGAGGTGAACCGGGTGCCTATGCGTCCCTGCGCGGGCTTCCCGGCGTTGGTAAGTGTCGTTTGTTTGATCGGGCCGCTGGTTTTCCCATCTTCCTCCTAACCTTTCTTCTTCGTTCTTCGTAGGGCCTTTCGAGGACCGGGAAGGCTTCCCTTCCGCCCGTCCCAGAGGATAAAAAGCGGCGAACCCAGAACCGCCTCCGGGCCACGGAGGAGAAGGCGAGGAAGGACAAGGCGACCGCCCGGAAGCAGAAGAGGGCGCGGAAGGTGGAGGAGACCTCCCAGCGCCGCCGTAGCCTGAGGGAGGCCGGGGAGCCTGAGGTGGATACCCCCACCGACGATGACGGCGACGACGATGATGAAGAAGAGTATGATTTTTTCATCTTTGATTTGATGGAGTGAAAGGTCCTAAATGGCTAGAGGGGGGGTGAATAGCCTATAAAAATCTACAAACAACACTTAACAAGCCGATTAGTAACAGTAGCAAGCTTTGCAAGGCACTAGCTCTAAACTACACTATGCAAGCCACCTAGACAAGTATACTACACTATGATCTCTAGTTCACACTCAAAGGCTATGTTACTACTTCACACTACTCTTAAGTGAGCAACTAACTAACAAGCTACACAAGAGAAAAGTACACAAATGTAAAGAGTAAAGGTGATTTCAATACCGCCGGTGAAGAGAAGATATGAAGTCCAATATAACCAATCAATCACTTATAAGGGAAATCCTCGGTAGAGAGATGACACAAGATTTTTACCGAGGTTCACTTGCTTGCCGACAAGCTAGTCCTCGTTGTAGCGATACACCCACTTGGAGGTTCACGCGCTAATTGGCATCACACGCCAAACCCTTCTCAAGGGTGCCGCACAACCAACACAAGATGGGGATCCACCAAGCTACGAGCAATCCACTAAAGATGCCTTTCGCGATCTCCCGCGGGGATAGGCTCAAGAACCCCTCACAACTTCACCGATCGGAGGCGGAGACAATCACCAACTCCCCTCAACGATCCTTGCAGCTCCAAGCCGTCTAGGAGTCGGCAAACTCCAAGAGTAACAAGAGAAACCGCTGCGAATCACCACTACCAAGTGCCTCTACATGATCTCTATCAATGCAATGCACTTGATGCTCTCCAAACTCACCAAATGATTATCACAATCAAGTAGGATGAGTGAGAGTGGAGTGGGAAGGCTCACAAGTATGTTATGATGTTTAGGAGTGCCAAGAGCTACTCCCCAAACCGGCCAAGTGACTATTTATAAGCCACACACAAAGAACTAGCCGTTTAGAGTTCACTGCGCACCGTCGGACTGTCCGACGGCCAGAGCGTCGGACTAATCCGCACGGTCCGACGCCTCGGATGAACGCCACGTGTCACTAGCCGTTTGAAGTCGAACGTTGGATCACAACGGCTATTTCCTCGCGCCAAAACGACCGTCGGACGGACGAACGTCGGACTAAATCAACCGGTCCGACGCCCTCAGCCGACCACCGTCGGACTCAGTCAGACGGAGCCGTCGGACTAACGAACGCGGCCGTCCGACGTTTCCAGAGAGCTCCCCGAGCCCTGAAAACCGTCGGACGATGGTCCGACGCTCACCGTCGGACTAACGCCGAGAGTCCGACGCTCTCAAAGCTCGCCACGTGTTACCTCTTCGTCGCTCTGCACCGTCGGACGCTTCGGACAATAGTCCGACGCTCCGAAACTGAGCGTCCGACGCTCTCAGCAGTGTTAGCCGTCGGACTGAGGCTAATGGTCCGACGCTCTGTGACAATACGGTCCGACGCTAGTTTTTCTATTGTAACGTTTCCGAAATTCGCCGAATCATGCCTCGCAAGCTCGGCAGGAGGAAGAGAGGACCAAACCCTCTCTAACCCTCGAACTTCACCCCGTTTCTTAAGTCACTAACACTCCAAAGTGTCTCTCACTTAGGTGCACGTGTGTTAGCCTTTTTCAAAGAGTTTTCCACGGGTCAAGTTAGTGTCACTAGCATCTATATGCATATGCAATGATCATGAACACCTAGTGGCACTTGATAACCATATTTCAACAACGATTTCGCCCCTCTTGATAGTACGGCTATCTATCCTAAATGTGATCACTCCCTCTATGGAGTCTTGATCACCAAAACCAAAAGAACTCCTATTGGTTATACCTTTGCCTTGAGCTCCCGGTTTCTTATCAACTTCCTTCTCATCTCTTGATGGACCTTGTGGACACCTATGATGATGGACTTATACCATTTGCATGGATGCCGTCAATAGGGCTTTCTCCTTTGTTGATGGACTTACACCATTTTCATGGACGCCGTCATTGCCCTTCACTTGTGACCTCCACCGACCCGGTCCTTTGCTCCATCTTGCCATTTGCTAATCAATTCTCATGAAACACTTAGAGCAATCGTTAGCAAACTAGGTTTCATCAATTACCCAAAACCAAACATGGGCTTTCATGGAGTCTGACCGGACGCTCGCGGCCACACAGCCTGCGGTGGGCGCTAACGAGCCTGGAAAGGCTCCGCTGTCAGCGTCCACCGGCGGAAGTGCCGGGGTTCGTGATCCGAACCCTCGGGCAAACCTGCCGGAGACCGCGTCCAAGGACGCGGCTCCTGGCAGGGCGACATCAGGAGGCGGGGCTCCACCCGCCATCAGCAGCGTGGCTCGGCCGGAGGGGCCGGGGACGGGCTCAGGCCCGACGCCCGAGATGCCCCGAGGTTCCAGTGGGGGGACCGAGGGTCCCCTGTTTCGGCAGACCCTACCCGTCGATGCGTCGTTGGTCGGCGCGGCGACCGAAGGCGGGGGGAGTGCTGGGAAGATGCCGTCGGAACCGGAGCCCACCGGCGCCAAGACGCCGGCGCTTGAGCTAGGGCCCTCCCAGGCTCAAGCTTCCCCGCCGAGGGGCGGTGACGTCGGGACGACCCCCGGTGCCCAGGCGGAGCCCTCGTCACTGGGCGGCGCTGGCCCGGACGCCGGGTTGGCGCCCACTCCTCCGCCGCCGGCGCAGCCCGCTCCATCCGTCGTCTCGCCGAGCGTGGGCGCTGCGAAGAAGAAGAGGGTGATTCCGAAGACGAGGTAAGTATCTTTACCTGTAAATCCTTCTAGTGGGGATCCTTTCATGAGCGCTCCTTTCTTCTTTCTTTGCTTCAGGAAACACTCGGGGACGGACCTCCAGGTGTCGCACCTAAAGGTCCTGAAGGTGCGGGGCCATGACACGGCCGAGGGGAGTGCCCAGTCGGCGGGCGAGGAAGTTCGTCCCCCCAAGGGTCCGCCCGTGGCGTCCGAGGCTCCTCCCTCGGGGAAGGCTATCTCGGCGACGGCCGCCGTCGTCGTGCCCGTGATCGACCTGGAGGCGGAGCCAGCGCGGGCTTCCGAGGCCTCGACCGTCGGTTCCGGAGACGCCTCGGGAGTGCCAGCCGATGCCGCCCCAACGGAGCCTGCCGCCACGGGGTCATTGGCCGTGGACGTCAGCGTAGGAGCTCCCCCCGCCCGTGAGGAAGGCCCCTGGGCGCTGGCCTTGAGGGGACCTCAGCCTCGGGAGCTAACCGCCTCCCGGATCGAGTGGGTGGACCGCACGGACCCTCAGGCGTCACCCGTCTTCTCGCTCCGGGACGACCTCGAGGCCCCCAAGTGGGACGCCGTTCAGGAGCTCGGGTTTAGCTCGGCGGCGGGGCTCCGCGCGATCGCCAACGTCCTCGAGAAGGACCTCCCGGCCTAGCTTCAGGTAAATCCCTATTTCTTGTAAATTTTTTCCTGCATATGAGCATCGTTCTTACCGTTTCCTCTTCTTTCTTTTTTCCAGGACCTCATGCACACCTCCCGGGACAAGTACCGCTTCCTTCGTGGCGGGCTCAGGCTCTGGAAGCAGCTCGATCTCAAGGGGAAAGCCCTTGCCCGCGCCCAGGGCGAGCTCGCCACCGCGACCTCCAAGCTTGCCGAAGTTAGTGTCGACAACACTATCCTGAAGGGGGGAGGTCGCGGAGGCGCAGGGCCGAGCCGCTGCCTTGGCGACGCGAGTGCAGGAGTTGGAGAGCGCTCTGGCCGCGATGACAAGGGAGCGCGACGCTGCCCGAGAGCTCACCGCCGAGAAGATTTCGGCCGGCGAGGCCTTGGCTCTCGACCTGGATGAGACTCGGGAGGCGTTGCGCCTAGCGCTCGGCGCGGCGGACTTGGCCGGGAGGAGGCACATAAGGCTCGGGAAGAGGCTAACCGTAAGCGCAGCGTTGTATTTTTTCCATTCTGCTCGTCTCGGTTGCTCGCTGTATTTTTACTCATCTCCGTGCTTTGTTGCCACAGTTCTGCAGGTGTCTTAAGACGGCGAGGTGGCCGAACACCTGGACCTGCAGAAGGTCGCGCGGGCGCTGTGTGACTCCGTCGGCACCGGTGGAGAACCCTCGGGGATGTCGCTCCGGAGCCAACTGGAGGCACTCCACGGCAACATGAGCGGTGGGATCAAGGAGGCCCTTCTGACGGGTGTCCAAAAGACACTGGCGGTCGTGACGTCCCACTACGGGAATTTTGACACCAGCCCTGTCAGCGAGGGCTTCCTTGAAGCCGACGACACCGAGCTCCTGGCACTGGAGGATTCGATGAAGGAGCGAGGAGAAGCGCTGGCGGGCCTCTTCCAAGCCGAGGTCGAGCTCCCTCCCTTGAACCTGCCGTGAAGAAGAAGCGGGCCATAGTGCCCTTGTAAAAAGTAACCTTTCGTAAGTGGCTTGATAGGAAACAAACAATATGGCTCTTCGTGGCCTCAATATTTATGTAAATATTTGCTGAATGTTTGTTTCGCTTTGTTTCGTGCCTTTTTCCTTAGGCATTTTTTTCTTGCCGATCCTGTGCCCGGGCCATCGAGCCTCGGGGGACGCTTTTCGGGTGTCGTAGCTTTAGCGGCATAGACGCAGCCGATGTCCTAGGAACTTTGGCAGAAAGAATCCTTAGAAAAAAGGCTTAGGCGTTTCCTCCCGAGCTTCCTCCCTTGGCCGAGCGTAGATCTTATAAGTTTTCTTCCGAGTGCGGGTTAGCCTTCGAACGCGGAGTGGCGAGGGGAGATGCTGTGGCCCTGGAGTGTAAGCGGTCTCCTCAATTCGGCCGGCTCTGTTCTCTAGGACTTCCCTCACTCTTCCGAATTCTATAAGTTCATGCTTGATTTCTGGAAGGAAGCGTGTTTTAAGGAGAAACGAATTCGACAAGTTTTGAAATTTTTGCGTTTCCAAAATTGTTGAATCTCGGGAAAGTCCGGGGGTTCCCCCCGTCCTAGCCCCCGAGGGAGGGTCGGCATTTTCGTAGGTTAGGCCGAGCCTCGCTTTTAATGTGCGGTGAAATAAAGGGTCATTTCACTCCCGAGTGTAGGCTCGGATTGAAAATCTAAAAATCATGTAAAAAGAGTAGGAGTCGGGTCTTTTCATTGATTTTAAGATTTTCAGAATAGTACAATGCTCGGAATCTTAAGGATAGAAGCGACGTAGATGTTCGATGTTCCAAGCGTTGCTGTAGACCTCGTCCTTCTCGTTCACAAGCTTGTATGTGCCGGGGCGTAGCACCTCGGCGACGATGAACGGTCCTTCCCACGGCGGAGTGAGCTTGTGGCGCCCTTTGTTGTCCTGCCTGAGCCGTAGCACCAAATCGCCTACGCTGAAGGCTCGGCCTCGGACGCGCCGAGCATGGTACTTGCGTAGGGATTGCTGGTACTTGGCCGAGTGCAACAGGGCCATATCCCGGGCTTCGTTGACTTGGTCCAGCGCGTCTTCGCGGGACGTTTGATTGCCCTGTTCATCGTAGACTCGGACCCTCGGGACGCCGTACTGCAGATCCGTGGGGAGGACGGCTTCTGCACCATACACCATGAAGAAGGGCGTGAAGCCCGTGGCTCGGCTTGGCGTAGTCCTTAGACTCCATATCACTGTCGGGAGCTCCGTCAGCCACCTCTTGCCGAATTTATTCAATCGGTTGAATATTCTCGGCTTAAGGCCTTGGAGAATCATGCCGTTGGCACGTTCTACTTGGCCGTTTGTTCTTGGGTGGGCGACGGCTGCCCAGTCCACTCGTATGTGGTACTCGTCGCAGAAAGCCAGAAATTTCTTTCCGGTGAACTGCGTGTCGTTGTCAGTGATAATGGAGTTCGGGACACCAAACCGGTGGACGATGTCGGTGAAGAATAACACCGCTTGAGCCGAGCTGATTTGGGCGATCGGCCGAGCCTCGATCCACTTCGAGAACTTGTCGATGGCGATAAGCAAGTGGATGAAGCCCCCGGGCACCTTCTGGAGGGGCCCGACAAGGTCCAGTCCCCATACAGCGAACGGCCAAGTGAGTGGGATCGTCTGGAGGGCTTGAGCCGGCAGGTGGGTCTGCCGAGCGTAGTACTGGCACCCCTCGCAGGAGCGTACCACCTCAGTAGCATCGGCCACGGCGGTTGGCCAGTAGAAGCCTTGTCGAAAGGCGTTACCGACAAGGGTCCTTGGCACTGCGTGGTGACCGCAGGCTCCGGCGTGTATCTTTTCAAGCAGACGTTTGCCCTGACTGAAAGGAATACAGCGTTGAAGCACGCCCGAGGGACTCCGTCGGTAGAGGCTGCCGTCGATCATCGCGAAAGACTTGGCTTTGCGTGCCAGTCGTCGCGCTCTGGTCTTGTCCGAGGGCAAAACACCTCGAACGTGCCAGCTGACTAGCGGCTCGCGCCAGTCCGGTTCGTCGTCTATCTCGGCTTCGATCTCCATTGCCTCGGCTTCGTCGCCGTCCTCAGCCAGGGTCTCGGGTGACTCCCTTTTGTTGGAAGGGTCGGCAGCCCCCGAGGGGCTTGCGTGGCTTGGAGACGGTTCGGGTTCTCCCGGGGGCTCGGGGGTCTTCTTCTTCCCCTCAGCCCCCGAGGGATCGGCATTGACCGAGGGCTTGTGGAGGTCATTGGCGAATACGCCTGTCGGGACCGTGGCCCTTTCGGATGCGATTTTCGCCAACTCATCGGCCTCTTTGTTGTACCGACGCGCGATGTGGTTGAGCTCGAGGCCGCCAAATTTCTCCTCGAGCAACCACACCAGCTTGCAGTAGGTGGCCATTCTGGGGTTCTGGCACGTCGACTCCTTCATGACCTGATCCACGACGAGCTGGGAGTCGCCTCGGACCTCGAGGCGTCGGATCCCGAGCTCGATGGCGATGTGGAGACCGTTGACCAGAGCCTCGTATTTGGCCACATTGTTGGAAGCCGTGAAGTGTAGCCGCAGTAGGTACTTGAGCCCGACCCCGAGGGGTGAGATGAAGACGATGCCTGCGCCAGCACCAGTCTTCATCATCGACCCGTCGAAGTACATGACCCAATATTCTTCTTGGGTCGGGAGTGGCGGTAGCTGTGTCTCAGTCCACTCTGCCACGAGGTCCGCAAGCACCTGGGACTTGATGGCTTTGCGTAGCGCGTAGGTGATGCCGTCACCCATGAGCTCGATGGCCCACTTGGCGATCCTCCCAATCGTTTCCCGATTTTGGATCACCTCCCCGAGGGGGAAGGATGACACCACAGTCACAGGATGGGATTCGAAGTAGTGCCGCAACTTGCATCGAGTAAGAACGATCGCGTACACTAGCTTCTGGATCTGAGGGTAGCGTGTCTTGGTCTCGGACAAGACTTCACTGATGAAGTAGATCGGCCGCTGTACCGGTAAGGCGTGTCCTTCTTCTTGTCGCTCTACGACGATCGCTGCACTCACAACCTGGTTAGTAGCGGCGACATACAGCAAGAGACTCTCCTCTTTCGTGGGAGGCACAAGAACCGGTGCTTTTGAAAGTAGAGCTTTAAGCCTTTCGAGGGCTTCCTGGGCCTCGGCGGTCCAGGTAAAGTGCTCGTTTTTCTTTAGCAACCGATACAAGGGAAGCCCCTTTTCGCCGAGCCTTGAGATGAACTGACTCAAGGCCGCGAGACACCCCATGAGCTTCTGCACACCCTTGAGGTTCCGGATCGGACCCATTTGCGTGACGGCCGATATCTTTTCTGGGTTGGCTTCGATGCCACGCTCGAAAACGATGAACCTGAGGAGCATGCCCCGTGGGACCCCGAAAATGCACTTCTCAGGGTTTAGCTTTATGTTTTTCTTTTTAAGGCAGTTGAATGCCTTTTCTAGGTCGGCTACTAAATCACTCGCCTTCCTAGATTTTATCACTATATCGTCTACGTAAGCCTCAACGGTTCGCCCGATGAGGTCCCCAAAAACTTTGAGCATGCAACGCTGGTAAGTTGCACCCGCGTTTTTAAAGCCAAATGGCATGATTACGTAACAATATGTGCCGAAAGGAGTAATGAAAGAGGTCGCTAATTCGTCGGACTCTTTCATGCGGATCTGATGGTAACCGGAATAAGCATCAAGAAAGCAAAGTCGTTCACAGCCAGTAGTAGAATCAACTATTTGATCAATGCGAGGTAATGGAAATGGATACTTAGGACAAACTTTATTTAAACTAGTGTAATCGACACACATCCTCCATTTTTCATTTTTCTTTTTAACCAAAACAGGATTTGCTAACCATTCTGGATGGAAGACCTCCTTGATGAATCCGGCCGCCAAAAGCTTCTGCACCTCCTCCCCGATGGCCCGGCGCTTCTCCTCGTCGAATCGGCGCAGGCGCTGCTTCACCAGCTTGGACCCGGCCCGGATGTCCAAGGAGTGCTCGGCAACCTCCCTCGAGATGCCTGGCATATCCGAGGGACTCCATACAAACACGTCGGCGTGCTTGCGGAGGAAGTCGACGAGCACAGCCTCCTATTTCGGGTCGAGGGTGGCGCTGATCTTCAGCACCCTGCCGTTGGGGGAGCTCGGGTCGAGGAGCACCTCCTTCACCCCCTCAGCGGGATCAAAGGTGCCCGTGGCCTTCTTGGGGTCGGGGACCTCCTTTTCCAACCTTTCGAGGTCGGTTATGAGGGCCTCTGACTCTACCAGCGCGCTGGCGTACTCGCAGCACTCGACGTCGCACTGGTACGCGTGCTGGTAGGAGGCGCTGATGGTAATCACCCCCTTTGGCCCTGGCATCTTGAGCCTGAGGTAGGTGTAGTTTGGGACTACCATGAACTTGGCGTAGCATGGCCTCCCAAGGATGGCGTGGTAGGTGCCGTGGAAGCCTACCACTTCAAATGTTAGGACCACCTTCCTGAAGTTGTCAGGAGTCCCGAAGTAAACAGGCAGATCGATCTGTCCGAGGGGTTGCACGCTCTTTTCGGGCACTATCCCGTGGAATGGGGATATCGTGGCCTGGAGGAGCGAGCGACTGATCTCCATCAAATCGAGGGTCTCAGCGTAGAGAATGTTGAGGCCGCTGCCTCCGTCCATGAGGACTTTGGAGAGCCTCGTGTTGCCGACGACGGGGTCGACAACGAGTGGGACCTAGTCTGGGTGGTCGTCCCGGCTAAAGGTGATAGCGTCGTGCGACCAGTCGAGGAAGCGTGGTGTCGCTGGTTCGACGGAGTAGACCTCCCTGCGCTCGCGCTTTCGCTGTCGCGGCGTAGGGGCGGTCCCGGGCCCACCGAAGATCATGAGGCATTTGTCGATGGGCGGGAACTCATCGTCCTTCCCGCCCTTGTCATGCTGATCCCTGGCGGGCTTCTTGCCGGCGTCGTCCTTGAACGCCTGCCGGGTGTAGTGCTTCTTGAGCATCACACACTGCCCGAGTGTGTGATGCACCGGGCACTAGTGATAAGGGCACGGCTTGCTGAGCATGTCGTCGAAGAGGCCTCGAGGGGGTCGTTCCCTCTTGGGCTCGGTGGCCGCCACGAGGGAGTCGTCGCGGAGTGGGGCCTTTCCCTTCCCCTTCTTCTTCTTGTTGTTCGGGCCTCGGGAAGAGGTGTCCTCGGGGGCCTCCTCCTTCCGTTTGCCCTTGGGGTCGGAGAGGAGGGCTCCTACCGCCTCGTCCCCCGAGGCGGAGCTGGTTGCTATCCTCATGAGCTCGGAGATACTGGTGGGTGTCTGGCGCCCGAGCTCATGAACAAGCTCTTTGCAGGAAGTTCCTGCAGCAAACGCTCCGACAACGTCGGAGTCGGCGACCTGGGGCAGCTCGTTGTACTGCTTGGAGAAGCGCCAGATGTAGTCCCGGAGGGACTCGCCCGGTTTCTACTTGCAGCTGCAGAGGTCCCAGGAGTTACCAGGGCGCACGTACGTGCCCTGAAAGTTCCCTACGAAGATCTTGACCAGATCGCTCCAGTCAAAGATCATCCGTGGGGGAAGGTGTTCTAGCCAAGCTCTTGCAGAGTCGGCGAGGAACAAGGGTAGGTTGCGGATGATGATGAGATCATCCTGCGCGCCGCCAAGTTGGCACGCGAGACGATAATCCGCTAGCCAGAGTTCGGGGTTAGTTTTCCCCGAGTACTTGGCTATGTTGGCCGGTTGTCGGAACCGGGGCGGGAACTTGGCCCTTCGGATGGCCTCGCTGAAGACGCGAGGTCCTGAGGGCTCGAGTGAGGGTTCACGATCCTCATCCGAGTCGTAGCGCCCGCCCCGATGGACGCTGTAGCCGCGCGCGGCTCCGTCAGTCTTTTGCCGACCGCGGGCTTGTAGAATGGCTCGGACGTCGACGTCCTTGCCAAGCCGTTGGTGGACTGGCGGGGCCCTCGGAGCCTCGGGTCGAACCGAGGCTTCGCGCTCGTGGCGTGCTATGCCGCCACGCTGGTGACTTTCAGCGCCACGGTGTCGTGACGCTGAGCTTTCCGCCTGGAGGACGGCTGCATCCTCCAGGAGGTCCTTGAGTTGATTCCTGAGCTGTCGTGCCTCCTCGGTAGAGGGCTCAGGTATGCTCCGGAGCAGCATCGCTGCCTCCGCGAGCTTTCGGCTTGCCCGGGGGGCGGCCCCCGGTGTCTCGGCCCCGTCGTCAGCAAAGATTCGGGCCTGAACATCTCGGGCTCGACGCCGAGCTGCTCCTCCATCGCTCCGCCGCTCGTCGCGCTCCAGAGTAGCTCGCAGCTGGGTGAGGCGCAAGCGGTCCTCGTCGATCCGCGCCTCAAGCTCCCGGAGCTGCTCTAGCTCCGGGGTTTGAGGTGCGGGGCGAGATGTTCCTGCCCCCTGATCCAGCGGCGGGGCTGACCGTACGGGCCGCGGGGGCCGCTGGAGAGGGCGTGACTTGTTCGTTCTGGGGTTGCGATGGAGGGGGTATGTCGTCGTTGCCCCCGAGTGGACGTCCTCCGCCCGCCCCTCATCAGGGTGCATCAAGTTGTAGCACTCCCGTGCGGGGTCGATGTAGGACTAGTCCAAGTTGGAGATGACGCTCAGTGCATTCTCCCCCGAGTCGTCGGTGTGGGCGGCGAAGTCCACATTTGCCCAGAACTCGTCATCATCGTCGCTGTAGCTGCGACGAGACGATGAGGTCCGGCCATAACGGTCCCTCCCCTCCGAGTGTTGGTGGTATCTGTTTCCCCACCGCCATGTGTCCTGGCACTTTCCCTAAGAGATGACGGTGAGGATGCCACGTGGTCTCCCATGAGGCTGTCCAGGCGCTCGAGGCGCTGGACTGGAGTGTCCGACAGCTCGTGCAACAATGCACGAACTGCACGAACGTGGGCGTCCATGGCGGTCTGGAGCCCAAAGAGGAACGACGGCGCCGTTCCCCTCCCCCAGCAAGGGCGGAGAGAAAGTTCAGCCGGTGTCGTGTTTCCGCTCTCACCCGTCCTTCGGGCAGTAAGCGGATACGTGACCGCTGGTGCCGGAGATCCCGGGACAGCGGCTGGTGCAGTATTGGCTTCCCCCGTTGGGGGTGCCTGGTTGGCCGCATCTCCCGCGGCGAGAGGCTGGTTGGCGCTGTTGCGCCTCCTCCTCCTCCTGATCCGCCGGGAGCAGCGTGCAACGTTTCCCCCGTCCTCTGAGGCGGGTGGAAGCGTTGCGGGGGTCCTTTCTCCGGCCGCCTGCTGGGCCGGAGTTGGGACGACAACGACGCGGGGCCCGATCGGGCGCAGGTTCATCTCGAGCCCTTGGCCGGTGGCCACGAACTCGAGAGTCTCGAACCGGAGTACCGCACCAGCGGGAATCGTGGTGGAGCTGGCTACCATCTGAAACCTACGTCAACACGCAAAAGTCCCCTACCTGGCGCGCCAACTGTCGGTGCTAGTTTTAGCGGGGCTAACACCGGCTAGTAAATATGTGTTTTGCGGTTGAGGCTACGGATGGTGTGCAAGGGGGAACACAGGGATTATACTGGTTCAGACCAAGCAAGCCCTACATCCAGTGGAGAAGAGAGTCGTGTTGCCTTGCACCGGGGTGCTTGTAGTAGGGGGTTACAAGCTAGGCGAGAGAGGGAAGTGCTCTCAGGTCTCTTGTGAGTGTCTAAGTGTATGCAAGTCGTTTGCTGTTGGTGTATATGTGTGATTGAGAACTTAGGACTTCCGGGGGTCGTTCTAAAGCTGGCATCTGCTCTCCCTTTTATAGTCGCAAGGGAGAGGCAAGGGTAGCGCTTACAATGCTACGTATGTTACAGTGAGGAGTTGCTGTTCCTCGTCTGACTATGGTCAGTTACGGTCTTTTCTCCGCGTCTCCGGGGTATGGCCGTAGTGGCTCGCACGATCTTGGTGAGTTCCGAGGCAGCAACAGTCGTCGGATTACGGCATGCCGTAGGGTCACAGCTGATGGCAGTCCTTCCGCACGATGTGACAAGAGGGCGAGTCGTCTCGGGGCGTTGTCTCCCGAGGCTCGGGACTCCTGGAGGCATGATGGGATGGAGCAGGGTGATATCTCCCCTCGGGCGTATTTCCGGCCTTTGGACAGTACTTCCCGAGGGTTAGGTGGGCCTGGATGGAAGGCGTGCTCGTCCTTTCGAGTGGACAGTGCAGTAGGCGCTTTTCCCGTTCTTGCGTAGCCCGTCGTCAGGCGCTCGGACTGTCGCAGTCGTAGTTGATAGACCCCGGCGGAAAACGGGGCGGCGCACCGTAGACCATACCGTGGAGAGGACGGCCGTAGTGGGCCTATCAAATCTGCTGCCAGGAAAATCCTGACAGGTGGTATGGCCGTCAGGGGCGTGTGAAGCACAGTCGCGTCGAGAATCTCGCCTGACGGAACAGTGCTTGTAAAGTGGTCAGAGAGGTCTCTTGTGGTCCAAGATTGCTCTGCTGACATCACCGGTGCCTTGGATGCCTTTGTGAGATTGCGCTCGAGGGGGATGGGGAAGCTCGGGCGAATCGGTGAATGGGCGCCGAGGGCGCCACTCTCCCGAGCTCTCCTGGGGAGGCTCGGGCGAATCGGAGAATTGACGCCGAGGGTGCCGCTCTCCCGAGGAGGCTCGGGCGAATTAGAGAATTGGCGCCGAGGGTGCCGCTCTCCCGAGTTCTCCCGGGGAGGCTCGGACGAATCGGAGAATTGGCTGTCATTGGTGCAATGACGTCGTGGGCCTCCATAGACGCGGCCTTCGTGGGCTTCCACTGGCCTTACTTGGGCCAGTCCGTGTTGGGAATGATCGTTTTCGCATTGAAGTTGGATACCTTAAACTTTGGTATCCGACAGTTAGGTTAATCAACAGATTACTTACAAGCACAAACCCTTCCAAAGATACAAGGTCTTGAACAGATTGCAATATCAAAAATTAGAAAATTATCAAGTAAATTGGTCAACACCGAAAAACTATGCAATGATCAGCTTGCAGGTTTATTATCAGAACAGCACAAGAGGACAAGTGTATTTCAGGTCTCAGTCTCCAGGATGTATATTTTAGGTCTCAACTTAATCTCTTACAGTAACTGAATTATAATTTCCATGGAGCAGAGATTATGACCATCTTACACTAAAACTGACTCTCTTGACCATGATATTATAGCATACAGTTACATGTACAAAAAAAATTAAATGAATGAATAAATCAGACAACACAAGAGTGTACTGTACATTGGAAGATGAGTTCATGCAGCAGCTAAATTCTCAACATAAAGATAATCCAGTTATCATAATGCTGAATGTACGCTGACATGGCTGCAACTTTTGTGTAGTGATCTTACTCCTGCCATCCTGCGAGGCAGTGTCCAGGTAGGTATGCCTCTCTTATCATGTGCTGCATCTTTTCATGCTCATGTTTGTAGGATTCCTTCCAGCTGCATTACTTTATCACAGAGAGGAGAGGTTACAGATATGCAGTAGTGAGACAATTGACAGCTCGATGTAAATCTAAGCTCTCTAAAGGTACCGGTGAGTTGAGGGTGGCATCCAAGCCCCACACTTGAGTGCAGTGAGATAATTGGTGCATGCGGCTGCCTCCTCATTGTCCAATACCCCCGCAAAGAAAAAAAAGTAAAAAAATATTCCTGCAAAGAAACAATATTAAAAATCTTAATTCATATATTCCTACCATATATGCAAATATCTGATGGTTTTGTGCAAGGGCACGCTTCATTAAAAAATGTGCAGCAAACATAAGAGGGGACAAACAATACATAGAAGTCCTTCCAAACTTTATTTACCCCAAAAACTAATATTTTTTCAGTCTCTCTTCTGTTACAAAAGAAGGGAGAAAGTAGTTGCAGATTCACAACTCTAAATCAACTCGAGCAAACACAATGCAGTTCATTCGCAGGCCAAACCAAAAAATCGATGAGTCATAGCATGAGAGGTTTTTTTACACATGCGATAGGCCAGATCGCTTTGTTAACAATCAGGGAGTTTTTGACACATGGTCACATACCAGGTGGAAGGGTGAGTGCGTAGCAGGATGCATAGAAAGTTTTGCTGCAACCTGCTCCATCTCTTCTGATCTGAAATTTGCTTGCACAAAACAGGCAATAAACAATTTTTTTTCCTTTTGTGATAAGCACCAAAAATACAAAAGGAGCTGGCAATGCACACAGAACATATATGATTATTACAGCTGCCAAAAATGTTTGATACAAACCTGAATACATGCATGTTAAAGCTAGATTTCCAGTGACTAAACAATACAGATACAGGGACAAACTGTGACTAAAAAATGATCTAATTTGCTAGGGACTGAACCACATGCATGTCAAAACTAAATTATCAGTGACTGAACACATAAAAGTAATTCTTCAGGAAGCCCCATTCATTCCTTTGCTGAAAGCAGGGGCGGTACTGATTTTTCGACCTGATAATGTGCATAAAAGTAAATTCTTCAGGAAGCCCGATTCAGTCCTAAGCTGAAAGCATGGGCAGTACAAGTAAATTCATGTTGCAGTGGCAGTGTGCCACCAAGAATAGCGAGTGGGGACATGAAGTGGTTGTCCATTAAGCGATCTAAACATGACAGTTTGATTTTGGAGAAAAGGGTTAGCTTCTATCAAACATTTGTCCAACGCATCTTACAAAAATGCCATGCACAGGCCAGAGTGCTGGTTTCGCTATCCAAATATTAAGTTTAACAATAAGATAAACATTCAGATTCTACCCTTTCGTTGCTATGCCAAATATAAACCATGGCACATTATAATGTCACTGAAACTGCTAGCAATAGAAGTACTTACCAACTGTATGTGCATTAACAAAATATGACATTTAATTAAAGCAGGTTATGCCTCTGGCTGGTTACAAGCAAAGGAAATAAACCATTAGTAGGCAGTGGATATGGTCAAACCTAAGTTCCATATGATTCTGAAGTCCACCAGTATTTGGTGCACAATGATGCATTCAAAGCTCGCATATTCTTGTCACCTACAGTACAAAGTCTCCAATAATGCATTATCAGTCGCCATAATTCCATTTCAGCTGAAGCAGAACATCGTTTTCTCATTATTCACCTTCTCTGCTCTGATGAAGTTTGGGAAATCCTCAGGAGCACGGTTGGCTTCCTGAATCTTCTTATTCTGCTGAAGGAGCCGCCTTTCGTCATAAGGGTTCATGGTTTTACTCTTCCCATAAGCTGAGAATGCCACTGATACCGCCGGTGAAGCCAGCAGCAAAGAAAAGGCAGCTCGCCTCCGGATCCTCGTCTATAACACTTCTTTCTTCTCGCCGCTCAAGATACTGGAGTTTTTGCACAGCAGGAGTCTCCATTCAGTATACCATTGTACGTTCTAACAGCAATGTAATTCTTAATAAAAAATTTAAAATAAAACGGAGTGTGCAGGGCAAGTCTCTGAAAATGTCAAGAACAAATGAACATTATGATCGCGTGTGCCAAGAACACCGCTTCACTTCACCTCACCAAACAAGGAGATAATCAATAGAATAATTGCACAATAGCGACACAAATGGTGATATCAAGCATTTTCAATGACTGAAGGGCTTACCATACTACTGCCTTGTCCTTCCTCCTTGCACCAGCGGACTCCGTCATGCATGGACCTCGAGCGGCCAGCCCTGCAATAATCGCAAGGCATAGATAGGACCCCACAATCAAAATTGGGGCGGTGAAACTGAGGAACAAACACGGCCCTGTGCGTCTAGGAAAGCAATCTCGTCAGCAAGGAGGAGGGGGAGGTCTCACGTTCGCAGGAGGAGAGCACGGCGTGGGAGGAGGGCGTCAACTCCATTTCCTCTCCTTCCCCAAATGGCGCGCCTCGCCTCTGTGTCTCCCCTCTCCAGTGCTCCACACTGGGAGTGTCTGCCCTGGATCCGCCACTGGAGGGTGGTCCTGCCATGGATCCACCGTCGGCCCGCGAGCCAGCGCTGCTGCCCCTCGAGCCGGTGCTGCTGCCGCGCGAGCCCGCGCCCTCGCCGCGCCGCCGTCCTGCGAGGCCGGCCGCTGCTGCGCGTGCCCGCTCGCTCCCCGCGCAGGCCCTTGCCGCCGGCACGCTTGCCCCAGGCGTTGCCCCCTGGCCTCGTCCGTCCCCGTCCTCCTACTTGGTGGCGAACTGGCGATGAGCGAGGGTGGCCGTGGCGGCGTGGGCGAGCGCGGTCAGAGGCATGCTGGTGCAGCGACGCCAGATTAGGGCGCGGCGGCGTGGGCGAGCGCGGAGGGAGAGGAGAGGCGCGCGAATCACCAGCGAGTCGCCGGGCGCTGCAAGCGACCAAGCGCGGGATAGGCCGTGGCCGGGGCAGGAGCAGGAGCAGCGGCAAGGGAGATCCGGTGGGCATAGGGCTTGAGCGGTGGAGGTGGCGGCGGTAGGGTTTTGAGGAAGGAGAGGAAGGGAAAGTGCGCCGACGCCATCAACGATGGATCGGACCATGGATGGAGGGTGAGGCATAAATCGCAATTTCCATTTTTGCCGCTCAAGTTGTCGCATGGGGGAAGGGAAGCGTGGGACGCGGGTGGCCTCGGTCGCAGGGGCGACGGAGCGACAGGGCGAAGGAGCAAATACCAAAAACTGTTCACTTATTAGTTGCAGAGATTCTACAAATCGAAACACTGCTCTTTCTCACGGTTTGGAATTTCACTGCACTGGTGCTGCTACTCTTTACACGCGGACCAAACGTCAGCGCCACGGAACTGCTCCCGTCCGTGAATGGTCCAAAATATATGCGGCCACGTCAGCACTCGAACAGCTCCCGCGCTGGGTCACGTGCCCTTCACGCGCTGCACTAGGGTTTCCGCAGCATACCTACAAGTACTCGAAACCCCGTCCGCTCTCCCCCTCTTTTCCGGCTGCGCCTTCTCCTCGCAGCCGCCAGCCCTCAACGCCCGCACCAGCAGCCGCCGCCCCGTTCCCCGTGATGTCTCCCGCCCTCGCCGTTGCCGTGGAGCCCATGGCCGTCGACGACTCCGCCTCCAAGAAGGCCAAGCGCAAGCAGCTCAAGGCCGCCGCCGCCGCCGCCGCCGCCGCGGAGGCGGAGGAGGAGGCCGCTTCGGCCAAGAAGAAAGAGAAGAAGGAGAAGAAGCGGAAAGCCAAGGAGCCGTCCCCTCCGCCCCCGTCCTCTGACGAGGAGGAGAAGAGCAGCACCAGCTCCGAGGAGACAGCCCCCGCCGCAAAGAAGGCGAAGAAGGAGAAGGAGAAGACGAAGAAGAGTGTCGAGGTCTCGTCTTCAGCCTCAGATGACGACGGTGAGATCACGGCCAGCAGCGACGAGGACCCCGCGGACCCCAACGCGCTGACCAACTTCAGGATATCGGAGCCGCTGAGGGAGAGGCTCAGGTCCAAGGGGATCAAGGCACTGTTCCCCATCCAGGCCACCACTTTCGACCTCGTTCTCGACGGCAGCGACTTGGTTGGCCGAGCGCGCACCGGTCAGGTGAGAAGCCGTTCCGAATTGTGATTCATTTGGTTGATTTACTAGGTGTACTCCTTATTACTCAGCATGTATAGCTCTTTGAATTGCTAGACTGTGCCTCCCCTCGTACACTTGACACTTGAATGCAATGCTTGATGAGAAATACGGAAACTTTTCTGTATCTGTATGAATTCCAGTAAAATTATGGCACCTGTTGATTTTGAACAACTTATGGTCGCATTGTTTTGCTCTGCTTGAACAGTATTAATGCACACTGTAGCTTGGAGGTGAATGTGTGTTTCTAGTATGTTTCTCTGAAAACCTGTATGATAAGTGTTATTTCCTACAGGGAAAAACTTTGGCTTTTGTTTTGCCCATATTGGAGTCTTTGGTTAACGGGGCAAACAAGGCATCTCGACGGACTGAACATGGCAGGACCCCAAGTGTTCTCGTTCTGCTACCAACAAGAGAGCTTGCCAATCAGGTATGAACTTATATCCGTATCTGATTCCAGATATTGGATTCTTTTGCACATGTTTTTTTTTGACATAAATGCATCATTAAAATGAATTTCAGGTGCATGCCGACTTTGAGTTTTATGGTGCAACATTTGGGCTTTCTGCATGTTGTGTGTATGGGGGGTCACCTTATCGTCCTCAAGAAATGGCATTGAGAAGAGGTGTGGACATTGTTGTTGGAACTCCTGGTCGTGTCAAGGTGATTATCTTGTCTTTGTTGATGTCTCCAGCCCATTGCATTGTGAGCTCATTTTCTCATTTTCTTATGCATGCTACATTACTTGTGCAGGATTTCATTGTAAAAGGAACTCTTAATTTGAAATGCTTGAAGTTCCGTGTCCTTGATGAAGCTGATGAGATGCTTAACATGGGCTTTGTTGACGATGTTGAGCTCATTCTTGGTATGCTCATTTGTCAATTTCTACAAATTTCTTTTTGACAATATAGATTGGTACAAATGAGCCAACTATTTGCTTTATAGCTTTTTATTTACTGCTCACTTTCTGATTTTTAAATGGATCAATTAACATAGTTTTCAAGTGGAGCATTTATCAGTGTTGGTTAGCTTTCTGTTTGATATATTTATTCACTCCCTCTAATATATGAACAGGTAAGGTAGAAGATGCTACCAAAGTACAGACACTTCTGTTCAGTGCCACTCTGCCAGATTGGGTGAATAAGGTAAGATCATTTTATAGGACTTTTTCTATTTTTAAATATCATTCCAGTATTTCTGTGAGCTGACAATGTGATTTGGAATTATTGTAGCTCTCTATGAGATTTTTAAAGGCTGACAGAAAAACAGTTGACCTTGTCGGTAATGAGAAACTCAAGGCCAGTGCATCTGTTAAGCACCTCGCTCTTCCTTGTAACAAGGCAGCAAGGGCACAAGTTATTCCAGACATTATCCGATGCTATAGCCAGTATGTACTACCCATAGATGGTCGTCGTTTTTCAGTGTGCTGTTTGATTTTCGTTGACTTTTGCTAAACTTTTCTTTGCTTCAGTGGAGGCCGGACCATTATCTTCACTGAGACAAAGGATTCTGCATCAGAGCTTTCTGGTTTGATTCCTGGATCCCGTGCCTTGCATGGAGATGTTGTGCAAGCTCAGCGTGAAGTATGTAAATTCTTCTTTTGTCACATATCAATATGATAATATAATTGATTAATCCGCAATACTCTCTGTATAACATGCCTTTCTGAATGTTATTGGCATGTGTGTACTGTGTTTATTATTCTTGCTGATGTGACACATGTAATGTACACCATTAAAAAAATCAGAAATGTTGTTCTGATCCTTGATATAGCTGAACTTCATTCTCTATAACCTAATGTTATCAACTGTTATACTCATTTTTGAATTTTGTTTGTTAATTTTTTTTATTGATCTGCCCACCCATTCACATTATTGTAATAGTTGCAACTTGCAAGGTGCAGATATTTGATGTGTTTTTGGATGATTCAGGTCATTCTTGCTGGATTCCGTAGTGGGAAGTTCCAAGTTTTGGTTGCTACAAATGTGGCAGCTCGTGGTCTCGACATTAATGATGTGCAGCTTATCATTCAGGTACGGCTTGTTATGCAGTTGAGTAATCTCTAATAGCTAGGTTTGTTCTCCAAAAAATGTCATAGTATGTAGGCCTTTGCTTGATTAATCACTTACCATTTGCATTTAAACCTTCCAGTGTGAACCTCCCCGTGATGTTGAAGCTTACATACACCGTTCAGGTCGGACAGGGAGAGCAGGTATGCTAAATATTATGATGTTTGTCTGTGTAAGGTATTGTTTATAATTGCTACGTGTTAATGCAATCATTTGATTTTTTTTTAAAATGCAATCATTTGATTTTCAGGTAATACTGGTGTTGCTGTCATGCTTTATGAGCCCAGATATAAGCACAGTGTCAACAGACTAGAAAGGGAGTCTGGTGTTAAGTTTGATCAGATCTCTGCGCCACAACCTACTGATGTAGCACAATCTGCTGGTAGTGAAGCTGCAGATGCCATAGCGAGTGTGTCAGACAGGTAAGATGATCCCATGATCATTTGGGACAAGCTTTTTTTTTTTGGTTTATTGGTTTGTCATTAAGCACGTGGATGGGTGTTGTGCAGTGTTATTCCTGTCTTCAGGCAGCAAGCAGAACAGTTGCTAAGCTCTTCCAGTCTGTCTGCAGCTGACTTGCTTGCCAAAGCACTTGCAAAGGCAGTTGTAAGTTGCTTCTCTTTTTGCATTTCCAGGTTTCTGCTCTGCTCTAGATACTGGCAGTTGTAACTAACAGAAATATGTACCTTAGGGTTACACGGACATTAAGAAAAGGTCATTGTTATCTTCGATGGAGGATTACACTACACTACATCTTCAAACTGGCAGACCGATGTGGTCACCTGGGTAAGTGACTGCCAGTTTGTGCTTTTGGTTCACGAGGGTTGTCTGATATTTGATTAAATGGAAATCCTTTTCTGCCTACAGGTTTGCTTTTACTATATTGAAAAGGTTCATGCCAGAAGAGAAACTTGCAGATGTAAAGGGTGCAACCCTCACCGTTGATGGAACAGGGGTTGTATTTGATGTTCCTGCAGCAGATGTTGAAGATTACATTCAAGGTATAATGGACCTTCTCTTGTTTGTGAAATGACTATCGACTGAATAAAGGCATGAAAACATTTTACTGATATGCTCCTTTCAAATAAGGCAGTCGAAACGTCATGTTATTTTCTAAATTGAACTATGGCAACTCCTTTTTTTTTTTTTGCATATGTGGCACCACTCTAAGCACTACATGATCCTGCAGCTTCAGAGAATGCAGCACAGGTCACAATTGATGAAGTCAAGCAACTGCCACCCTTGCAAGAGAAGGAGCAGTCAAGAGGCAACTCTGGCGGAGGAAGATTTGGCCGTGGAGGAAGCGGGAGATTCTCTGGTGGTGGCCGCGGGGGTGGCTTCGGTGGCGGTGGCAGAGGCAGAGGCAGCAGAGGGTCTTCTGGCAGGGGAGGTGGCGGCAATAGATTTAATAACAGGAGGAATTAGAAGCTGCTGCCATCTTAATGGACATTTCAGAGAACTATGTTGTGTTTGACGTAGTTCTGAGCAAGAGGAGGGGATAGTCTCAGTTTTGGCTGCAATTGTATCGGCTTTTGTTTATTTGTTAGTGTTCGTCAACGAGAATAGGGCACTCATTTTGGCCAACGCAAGTGTACGTTTTTTATCTACTCGAAATCACTATTAAGTAAAGCTACATAGATGTATTGTTTTGACATACATATATATTGTTTCAACTTTTGACATTGGTGCAGACTCCATCCTGTGGTCAGGAAGTATAATAGTTTCTGTTTGGTCTTTTTATTTAAAAAAACCCTATTGTCTATCCATTTTGCATTTTTTAAGATTCGGATGGTTTTTTAAAGGCGTATTGTTTATCCATTTTTACATTTTTAAGATCCGGAAGGAACGGTAATTTGTCATTTGTGTAATAACTCCGCTACATTATTAATCCATATCTTCTAAATTACATAGGAGAGAACTTTAATTTTGTGGATTTCTAGTGTCCATGTAGATTTATTTTTGTGGGTTTCTCATGGTAACATGCAAAATTAAACGTATATATAGTACGGTTCTTGTCTCTTTGCCTACTTTTTAGCCGATTTAGGCTTCTCCGTCTATTGTTGTCAAGAACTGTTTTTACTAATATAGGCAGCTTCGTGTAAACTATTAGTCAATGAAAATCATTCATGCTCTGTTGTGAGAGTTTTGAGTCGTTTGGAACCATATCAAACATCATCTTAAGCAGTGGATAAGCTTGATCATGAAAAGAGAAGAGGCCGATATGGCATGAATTGCAAAGAGAGAGGGCAAAGTAATGTTTCTTGACCACCTAAAATAGTCCAACTAAAACGTTCATTAAGAATTCATTTCTAGCTTAGGAGGGCATGGCCCTCACTAAGGTCCGCCATTGGCCTTTAAGACTCCCACCATAGCAGTCCCAATCATTCATTTTTTTTTCTTTGATAAATGATTCTCTGATGTGAGCGGATAGTCCGTGACGATGTGGCCATGTCTTTCACAAATGCCTGTGAGTAGAGTCTGCTTCACTTTTTCCCAAATCCCAATGCTTCATTTTGCAAAATTAAAGTACCGTAGCAACGTACTAACTTCTGTAATAAGTGTTCAATCATTACTCAATTAGATTCAAAAGATTCGTTTCACACCACTTTACGAATCTACTAAATTAGTTTCATCTTTTATCAACATTTAATGCTTGATGTATGTGTTTAAAAAATTGATGTGATGGAACTTTTGCCATTTGGTGGTGCATCTAAATAGGGGCAAAATCATTAGGGCTTCTCTAACACACTACCCTGGACTACTGCCTCAACCTCCACATCAGCTCCTTAAGTCCATATCATCATGAGTAGTAGTAGTCTAGGAGAAGAATCAATCAATTAGCTCCATGTGACAAAAACTTGAAACATTTATGTTGGAGCTTAAGTCCATATCATCATGAGTAGTAGTAGTCTAGGAGAAGAATCAATCAATTAGCTCCATGTGACAAAAACTTGAAACATTTATGTTGGAGCAAGAAGGGAAATGACAAAAACTAGAACGGGTGCCATGAGTTGTACTTCCTCCGTATCGAAATTAGATGACGTTTTAAAAAAAACCTTGGTTAAACATTGGGAATATAAATCATGAATAACTTTTAAATTATTAAGTTTGGAAATATGAAAACTATATAAATAGATTTGTCTTCAAATATACTTTCATAAAAATATGCATATATCACTTTTCAATAAGTATTTTTGTAGAAATACAAAGTCAAAGTCATGATTTGAAAACCGTGTCATTGTCCTAAACGTCATCTAATTCCGATACGGAGAGAGTATACTAGTATTAACAACAGCACCGGAAGCACATCCCGAGGATATCTTCACGCTCAACGAATCAGCCTATAAACTATCTCCAACAGATGGCACCCAAACGCGAGACCTATCTCACCATTTGAGTCCTCTACAGCAAAAGAAAAGCACACCCAAAACTTGCGAACTCCAACAGGCAACGCAAAAAGACTACCCAAAGTCTGTCTCTCTCGTGCGTCGGTGCCGCCTGTCCTTTTCTCCATCTACACCGGCGCCGCCCATCCCTCTCTCACTCCAGCACGGCGCCCCTCCCGACTCAATCGAGCCGGCAGCCGCGCCCCTCCCTTCCCTCCCTACCGGAGCCTTCTTCGTGAACTCCGGCGTCGGTCAAATCCGTCGACAGGTGTGCGCGGGGGAGCTCCGCCGTTGCCGCCTCGATCGAGTGCGAGAGCCCCGCCCTACAGCTGCTATTCATCACCGGCGGTGAGGGAGTGGTCCTAGATGGCAGCAAGGCCGCGGCTCCGGAGGGCACGGCGAGCTCGCCACTCCATCTACACCGGCGTCGCCTCCTCCCTCCTCTCTCCAGCTGGCTCCGGCGGGTGGAGCATGGCCACAGGCGGATGTAACCGCGGCCGGTCCGCCCGCACGGCGGCACGCGACGAGGCTGGCCTTCTTCGTGAACTCCGGCGCCGGTCAAATCCGTCGACAGGTGTGCGCGGGGGAGCTCCGCCGTTGCCGCCTCGATCGAGCGCGAGAGCCCCGCCCTGCAGCTGTTATTCATCACCGGCGGCGAGGGAGTGGTCCTAGATGGCAGCAAGGCCGGCGGCTCCGGAGGGCACGGCGAGCTCGCCACTCCATCTACACCGGCGTCGCCTCCTCCCTCCTCTCTCCAGCCGGCTCCGGCGGTGGTGGCGTGGGGACGCCGGCTCCAGCGATGGCGTAGGTGGGCCCGACGCGTGAAGAGGCAAATGCATGGAGAGAGGACGCAAACATGGGTCGCGTGTGGGATGCAACCCAAAATGCGTCGCCCGTTTAGCTACTCGGTTGGAGGCTATTTTAACATGCAAATACACCATGGATTACCTATTTTAGGTTTGCCTCACATTGTTGGAGTCAGCCTTTACAATAACATCGCATGCACTACCCCGAAACGTGGCTTGAGGCCTTGAGCTATCAAGGACGGCGCTCTCGCCACGAAGGGCTCGGCCTGGACCTGCGGTGCACGGCGGTTTGTCACCTCGCCCGTGCCACGTTTCTTGGACGCGACGGTGAACGACTGACCATCACGTTCACGGCACGAAAAAAAAAAGAAGATGGTTACTCCCATTTTCTTTCGCGGAACGAAACTGGCACCCGTTAACAATTATTTGCAGCAAGAAACAGACCCATATCCATGATCCATCCAAACGGAATGGCAACGCAGCTTTGTGCGGTTCCCATCCCATCAACCGAGTCCAGGACGACCGACAAAACAGAGCCGCTTTCTCGCCGGTGCGGGTGCGGCGTTGGTGGTGCTGGTGGCGCGCGCGCGCGCGTCGCACGTCGCGGTTCCGTCGCTCGCTTGGGGGCTGGGGCTGGGACGACAAGGACAGGGACGACGCCGACTGCCCACGCACCACCATTACAGTCACACCAAGCAATCATGTCCCTTTGCGCGCCACGTCACGTCACATCGCGTCCGCCTCGACGAAGGGGTCGTAGTGGAGGCCCACGGCCGAGATCAGCGGCGGGCCACGCCGCGCCGTGATCCAGAGCCTCACCGTCGTCCCCGCGACGGGGCGGGGCAGCCGGTGCAGCCGCTTGTGCCCGACCGTGGTGCCGTTGGCCACGGGCGCGCCGTCCACGTACACGGCGTGCCGCTCCACGCGCTGCCCCAGCGCCACGTGCTCCTGGATCCGCACCACGTTGAACGCCGGCGCCGGCCGCCGCCGCAGCCGCAGCTCGATCCAGTACCCGTTCTTCTTCTTCCGGCCCCCGCCGTCGTCCTCGGCCGCCGTGGCCGGCGCCCAGTACGTGTCGTCGCGGCCGTCCAGCACGTTCCCCGCCGCGAACCCGGCGCCGCGCTCGCTGCAGGCCCTGGCGCTGGCCGCGCCGCCCGCGGCGAGGTCCGTGCCGAAGACGGTGGCCACGGCGGCCCCGAACTCGCGCAGCCGCGCCACGTCGGCGGCCTCCACCAGCCCCGTCGAGTTGGGCGGCGCGTTGAGCAGGAGCACGCAGTTCCGGCCCACCGAGTTGTAGTAGATCTCCAGCAGCTGCCTCAGCGGCTTGGCCGTCTCGTTCTTGTGCCAGAACCAGCCCGGCCGGATCGACACGTCGCACTCCGCCGGCACCCAGTCGCGCCCCCGCCGGTCGCCCTCGTTCAGGTACCTGCAGGTGCAGGGCAGGCACGCACAGCAATGGCGCATGCATGTGCATCATGCCTTCATTATTAGTCAGTGGACACCATTGACTGACAGAGGGAGTATGTTGTATGTGTGTGTGCACGGGACGCACTTCTCGATGCCGGCTTCTCCGATGGTGATCTTTGAGCGGTTGACGGTGGACCAGCAGGTGGTTCCGGCGTAGCCCTTCTCGTCGCCGACCCACCGGACGTCGGGCCCGTCGTCGGAGAAGATGTTGATGGAGCGCTGCAGCTGCTTCACCGTCTGGAACCACTCCTGGAAGTGGTACGTCATGTTGGTCGCGTTCTTGCCCTTGGCGCCGTCGAACCAAATCTCCGACACGCTCCCGTACCTACCTTGATAGGATATCGTAGGAGTAGTTTGTTGTTTATGGTATTACACTACACACGGAGAATCATCAGCAGCAGCTGGGAACACTGACTGACCCGGTGAGGAGCTCGTGGAGCTGGGCCTCGTAGTACTCGTTGTAGGCGACCTCCTGGCCGTACCGGCGGTCGTGGCGGTCCCACGGCGAGAGGTAGAGCCCGGCGTCGACGCCGCGCGAGCGGGCGGCGCGCACGAACTCCGCGACGACGTCGCCGCGGCCGGCGCGCCAGGGGCTGGCGCGCACGGAGTGCGGCGTGTACGCGGAGGGCCAGAGGCAGAAGCCGTCGTGGTGCTTGGCGACGAGGATGGCGAGCGAGGCCCCGGCGGCGCGCGCCGCGTCCATCCACTGCGTGGCGTTGAGCGCGGCGGGGCGGAACAGGGACGGGTCCTCCGACCCCGTGCCCCACTCCGAGTCCGTGAACGTGTTCATCCCGAAGTGGAAGAACATGATCACCTCGCGCCGCTGCCACCGCAGCTGCGCCGCCGACGGGATCGGCAGCACCGGCAGCGGCGGCGGCGGAGTGGCCAGCCACGTCGCCTCTGTCGTGGTGATGAGCACGGATACGGCCACCGCCGCGGCGAACACCAGGTACAGCAACGGACTTGCCATCGTGTCGACTGCCGAGTGTCGAGTGTAGGTAGAGATTATATACTACTGGCGCAGGGTTGCAGGCCGGTAGGGAGGAGATGCCGGATGCGTATGGGCCGTGCTGCGCGCTGGGAGAATTGGATTCGGGGGATGAGGAAGCCGCCGATGGTGCACGACGAGCGCGTTCCCATGGGGGTGGTGGTCACGGTCACGGGCGCCTGTCGCTTTGCTTTGCTTTGCCTTGCCTTGCCCCTCGCGGCGCGCGTGTGTGCAGCCGGAGGATCAATCGCTTGCATGATTGATCACGACGGGTTGATTGATCCTTGCAGGAACGGCTGATCCCTCATCCCTCATTCGATCATGCGTCATTCTCGCCCAATTCCCTCGCTACCCGGGGGCGGGGCGGCGCCCGCCGGGCTTCTTGTTGCCAAGCGGCCAAGCCTGGCGTCCGTCCTTCCAACAGATGCACCGGTTGCCCCGCCCCCGAGTGCGTGCGGAGCATGTCGCGCAGGCGCAGCTGTAGCTGTAGCAGAGCGTTGCGTTGGGACGACGCTGTTGGTCGCACTCGCGTGCGTGCTGGCGATGCAGCCGAGGGCCGAGGGCCGTGGCGTAACGTCGCTTTTAGGTGGGCGGTCATCGGCTGGCTGCACTCCGGCGTCGCGGCTGCTCTCATGCTGGTGTCGCGGCGTGCGGCGGGCCTGCCCCTGCCGTGCCGTTTTCTCTGCCGGCTGCTGCATGGGTTGCGCCTGCGCGGTTGGTTTGCTGTACAAGTTTTTGGCTTGGATGCGCAACGTCTCAGGATTTGATGCGCCTACTCTGTACTCGCTTTCTTTCGGCTGGCTTTTCCTCGTCTGGCACGTCAAAACTCGAAACTTTCAAGTTTCAAGCAAAAAAACGGCAGAGATCATGTGCTTTCGTCGTGTACCTGCTTGGGCCAGCGAAGTGTTGATCCCACCACCAGGTGCGCCGAGTTTGCGTACGCTACTGTTTCCAGGATGAAATCTGAAACAGCCAAACAATGGGGGACTCAAGTTCTGCATTTCGGCGATACGATGAGATCATGAACCACTTAGACATCCTGATGTGATGTCGACGGCCCAGCACCCTCGTGCAATGTCGAGTCCAGGAATTACGACGAACGACAGGCGAGTTTTGTTTCGAGTACTATTATTAATATTAATATAATATATGGTATGGTACATGAGTGTCTGCACTGCACTGAACGTTTCCTTCCATTCCACCCACTTGAGGACACCTCACTCAATCAGTCGTGTTTGGGCACTTTGATGATGTGAGCGAAGGGGAAATCAATTTTCAAGAGGCTTATCATAAATCTGCTCATCTCATAAGCGAGACTCATAGGACGTGTTTGGTACAGGGCCCCTGGCCGACCCGGCCGGCTAGCCTGCCTTTGGTTAGTTTGAGCATGGCTCACATGATAAAAAGTATACGTGTTTGTTTCACTAGACCAAATGAGTCAGGCTGAATGGAGATTGTGTTTGTTCTGCTGTATTAGCAGATGTGGCTACCTGGCACGAGGAAGTGGTAGCATTACCACCCATTCTTCCCTTGTTCTCTCCTCTCAATCATTTCGTCGAACACCACCGGTACTAGGGGGAGACTAGGCCATGGTCATCCTTGCCGGAGCCGCGAGCACCTGCACCGAGAGCCTCTGAGAGCGACGACGTCGGTTTCGATGCCACCGGGATCGACCATGTCTGCAGCCGCATGCAGCCATTCCCCATCGTCCGCACAAGCAGCCGCGTGCGCCACGATGAAGATTCTGGAGGCTTCGAGCTTGCGGGAGTGGCGCTCGATGGCGGCGCAAAGGGAGTTGGCCTCACCGTGGTTGATGAGGACCCAGGAGATGGCCTCGCAGAGCACAACCATAGTGCAGGGATGGTGAAGCTGCTCCGCCCGTAGTGCACCGCTTGCTGCTTCTCCTTCTTGCCCATCACGATAGCGGCATGGAGGTGGGACCAGGCCGTCGAAGCGAAAGCGGTGCAAGCCATTGACTACTAGCCCCTCTCCCCCCTTCCTTCTTCCTTGGACCTCTGTCCTTCACGCGTCTTTTGCTCCTCGCCGCCCGGGAGATCGATGGATCGATCAGGCGATCAGCAGCAGATGTTCCCCGCAGCTGTGGCACCTGGCATTCCACTCTACGCGTGGCATGTGTCCTTGTTCCCTCAGTCACGATGCCGGTGGTGGGAACTGAGTGGGAAGCCAGCTAGCGCCAAAGCTAGTGGCGGCAGGGAGGTCGGGGCATGACGGAGGTGAGGGAAGAGATACAAGAGGTAATCGTATCCGCCACGGAGCCCATGGAGAACTCAACCGAGCCAGGCCGTGAAAAAACGGCCTCCCCTTTCGTTTTTTGAGGCTGGCCCATCGTGCTTTAAATTTCGTGCTGCGGAACTCCGAAGCTGGGCTAGGTAAACCAAACATGTTGCATCCAAGGAGCTCAGGCCACCCTCTGGCCTGTTACCAAACAGGCCCATAAAAGCTCTCTCGAACAGGGATGCAGCCTGTGTCTGTGTGCTCGGCAGGGCCACACTCATGGGCTGCCACTGCCGAGCACACTCATGGGCTGCCACCCGACGTCTACCCCCACGCGTCATTTTGCTGCCCCTTGCACTGGCCCCGCATGATAAGAACACAACTGCAATGTCCAAATTTTTTGCTCGCTCTTTCACGGTACAGCCAACAAGCTGATGCTAATTCACTGAACATTTTATTCGAGGAAATAAAAAAACCCGGCCAAAAATTCAAATCAATCTCACGTCTTTCTGTTGTTTATAAATATATTGGAACTTTATAAGAGCAGCAGCAGCATGCATGCACTTGAATTATCTCACCAGCAGCAACTCATGCCAAAAATAAACAGATACTCCCTCCATCCTAAATTGTAAGTGATTCCAAAAATCTTGGAGAGTCAAAACATCTCAAGTTTGACCAAAATTATTGAAATTCTTGTAATAACTTATAATTTGGGATAGAGGGAGAAAGTTTTATTTCTTTTTTACGAATTACATTGCACAAACATGCTCACAACCCATACACGAGCATCCGGATTCAAGTCACCACAAAAATGCGAGCAGGATAGAACTGGGGGCAGATCGTGTACACATGTACCTTCCATTACAAATTTTGTCTAGCTTTACTATATGTGTTTAAGACATAGTGTACCATCGAAGTATATAGCAAAACCTATGTATTTAGAAGAGCTAAAATATCTTATAATTTGGAATAGAGGGAGTATACACGTAGCATTAGGCTTTGTAAGCACTCTTGTATGAAACACGTATCACTAGAGGGTAATATCGAGCACAAATTACCAGCGTGATCATCTGTAGTCGTATAGTAATCCCTGCAAGAGAATTTGCAAGGTTTGCTGACAAAAAATAGTGGTAATCTCATGCTTACCTTATCCTTTGCAATTATAAAGTCATAGATCAGAGAATTTATGAGGGATATATCATATATGGTAAGCAGATCGTTCAAAACAGAGTTGATGAGCATACCTTTATTATAATGGCCAGTTGGCCATCCGCCTGGCCCGTAGTAACTTCTGTAACTGCAACTGTGCATGCAGGCTACCAATGCCATTGCTGCTGTTCAAAAAAAAAAAAATGCCATTGCTGCTGCTACCGCTATTAGAAAAAATGAGCAAGCAAAGAATTGATGCGGCTGCAAGGCGGGTACAGCATACTACTACACGAGCAGAGAAACGTGAAACGTGGGTGTTGTGCGGTATGATGAGGACCTGGAAAATGGAAATCGTCTCTCACAGGCGCTGACGATCACACTGTATGGCGGTCGATCGATCGGTCGCCCAGTGCCCCAGAAGGTGGTAATGCTTTTAACTCTTTCACCAACCAGTCGCCTGTGCTTCCCCTCATTACTCAAGTCCTGGCAAGTACGTGCAGCGTTACTGTGACTTCGAGTGTGGCGTCGTGTGTGTGATAGGATGCTCTTGGAGACGGCGATCGTCTTCCTAAACCCCTTATAAGTCACAACACACTGCCCTCCGCTCGGCGCCATGACTAGCTACTGGAGGTGGAGGACGAGTCGTCGCTAGCAAAGGGTGACTGAGAGAGACCCGGGTGGTGAAGATGAACGTGGAGCACAAGGATCACCTCCTCGCAGCGGCGCGCCGCGTCTTTGGCGTCGCGGTGCTCCTCCTCTGCCTCCTCGCCGAGCTCCTCGTCTTCGCGCTCAGGCGGCACGCGGCGCTGTACCTGTTCCCGGCCTGCGCGATGCTGCTGCTGTGGCGCTTCAGCAGCAGGCGCGCGGACGTCGGCCTCGTCGACTTCTCGTGCCTGAGGCCGCCCCGGCGGCTGCGGATCCCGACGCCGGGGCTCCTCGAGCACCTCCGCCTCATCGGCTGCTTCGACGGCGGCAGCGTGGAGTTCATGAGCAAGGTGATCGAGGCCAGCGGCATGGGCGAGGAGACCTACTTCCCGCCGTCGCTGCACTACATCCCGCCGTCGGCGACGCACGCCGACGCCGTGGCCGAGGCGCGCGGCATGTACCTGCCCACGCTCGACGCGCTCTTCGCCGGGGCCGGCGTGCCGCCGTCCGCCGTGGGCGCGCTCGTCGTCACCTGCAGCGGGTTCTGCCCGGCCCCGTCGCTCGCCGCGCTCGTCGTGGCCCACTACCGCATGCGCGCCGACGTCAGGGCGTTCGGCCTCTCCGGCATGGGCTGCGCGGCGGGCGTCGCCGGCGTCGACGTCGCGCGGGCCGTCCTGGCAGCGCACCGCGCCGTCAGGTACGCCCTGGTCGTCAGCGCGGAGATCGTCACCGTCGGGTGGTACAGCGGCAGGGACCGCCGCAAGCTCCTCCTCAACTGCTTCTTCCGCACCGGGTGCGCCGCCGCGCTGCTAACGAGGACGAGCTCCGTCTCCGACTGCTGCAAGTACCGGCTCGTCACGCTGGCGCGCACGAACCGGGCGGCCGACGACCGCAGCTACGCGTCCGCGGTGCGGGAGGAGGACGGCGAGGGCATCACGGGGTTCTCCCTCGGCCGCGGGCTCGCCGGCGTGGCGCGCGACCTCCTGCGCGCCCACCTCCTCGCGCTCGGCCCCGCTATCCTCCCGTGGCACGAGAAGCTGCGGTACGCGGCGGCGCTGCTGCTGTTCCGACGCCGGCAGCAGCAGAGGCTCAAGAAACTCCAGGATGACGGCGGCGGCGGCGGGAACACGGACGACGGCCCGAGGCCCAACTTTTTAACCGCGGCGAGCCACTTCTGCCTGCCGTCGTCGGGGAAGCCGATGATCCGGAGGCTGGCGGAGGGGCTCGGGCTCGGCGAGCGGGAGGCGGAGGCGGCGCTGATGACGTTCCACCGGTTCGGCAACCAGTCGGCGGCGTCGCTGTGGTACCAGCTCGCGTACCACGAGGCGACGGGGCGGGTCCGGCGCGGCGATCGGGTGTGGCAGCTCGGCATGGGGAGCGGGCCCAAGGCCAACAGCGTCGTGTGGGAGCGCGTCAGCGGAGGAGACCCAGCAGAGCCCGCGGCCGCGGACAATGGCGGGCCCTGGGCCGACTGCATCCACCGCTTCCCCGTCACAGAATCCTTAGCTAGCAGCATTGCTCACTAGTCACTTGCCTTGCCCTTGTTCAGCTCAGCCTAAAGTTAGTTCAGGATGTCTAATATTGACGGATATTTGCGGCCGTGCGAGATTGACATTGATGCCATAACATGAACTACGTACTGCATTTTAACCTCTACACCGGTGCTTGAGTATAGATGTTGCCTCAATGCATCAATTTAATCCTTCTCGCTGATAGCCATTGATGATATTATTGATAAATTGATCGACAATGAAAAGTTCATTGTATGACTCCTACTCAAATAGACGGATAGAAAAGTTCACTATAATTCCTATGCCAGTTTTTAAACATTTTCTCCCCCTGATGCCACTTTCAATTTGAAATTTCCTAGTTTAAGTATCATTTTTTTTTTCAAAAAAAAAGTTAGGATGTTACTTTGTTTGGATTCTTTTGGTGCAAACATGGATAATTTATTGATTTATTATTGTAGATTACCTCTATGCATATGTTAGGCAGTGTACTTCGCTAATCTACATTCCCTGTTGAATTCTTTGGGCAGTCAAATTTTGTTCAACTATCATAGAAGCCCACATCAAGAATCATCACATGTTGAAGAAACTAGTTACAGATAGTATTATTGGACCAAATTATTCAGAAATAATTCACACTATAGCTTGCTAAAGCTAAAAGCAAATAGAGGTAACTCTCGATACTTAACTACTACCTTAAATTTCTAAGACAAACTACCTTCGCCCCCTTTTGCGAATTAACTTGGGCGTACATTTTTACATATTATGCAGTGACAACGGCCCTTGATCCCTCCTTTCACACACTTATGTTCCTTGACTGTTTTTGGACGTAGATTCTTTTGAAGCCAGCATGCAGACTTGCACATCCATTTTTTACAAAATGGAATGTGCAAAGTTGTATCGGTGCAGAACTCTGCAAATAAAACATGTACATGTCGACACGTTATTTTTACAAAAAAGGTTTACTAATGTGAGTTTGTCCATATATGTAAATAAAAAGCTAAGAAGGCCATTTTGCTCGAATAGAAAAAAAGAACAGAGAATAAGATAAGTGAAAACAAGAAACGGAATTACACTTCTCTGCAGGATCATATCATCATTGAATGAATAAACTAGAACACAACAGAAAAGAGATATCTGAAGAACACAAACCAGCAGACAAGGTGTAATCTGCGTGTACCACGAGTGTCACTAAAAAAAGGCAGCAAAAAGTAGCTTGTTTCGGATTCATCATGGCATGTAATGTATCTTCAGCAGACAGTATATATAGTACTAATATATATAGGTTGATCAATCAAAGAGAAAAATCCACCCTTATCCATCTTAACGGCCCATGAGTCAAATTTGTAATTGATTTTGTGTGTGCATCCCTGATTTACCGAGTCACAGTGACTGCATCTGATCTTTTTATATGATGACTACTATATCCTATATATCTTGGCCTGTAATGTATCTTCAGCAGACAGTATATAGTACTAATATATATATAGGCTGATCAATCAAAGAGAAAAATCCACCCTTATCCATCTTAACGGCCCATGAGTCAAATTTGTAATTGATGTTGTGTGTGCATCCCTGATTTACCGAGTCATAGTGACTGCATCTGATCTTTTTATATGATGACTACTATATCCTAGCAGACTGAAATCTGGATGCTTTGACAGGGTTCATGCATGCAAACATGCAGGATCATGAGATGCTCTCACCAGTCGCCACTCGCCACTCGCCACAGCACTAGCTGTATAAGGAAGGGGGAGATTAATAAACGGATCATAGAGTTTTTGCGCAAACGGATTCATGCATCTTTAACACTACACCACAGCACTAAACCGCGACAAATGCCCCATCATATCACAGGAACAATCGGTTGATCAAATCCAGTTCCTCGCTTTGGTTCCAGGCCACAACTCATATAAATTCGATGGATCGGTTTTGTTTGGTTTGTGGAGGAAAACAAGAAGAGGAATTGAAGACAGAATTTATATCCTCTGCCAGGTGGGTTTTTGAGTGCGCAATTATATAACAAGTGATGATGGACATGATGCGCTATTCTTTCATTAAAAATAACATCCCCACCCAATAACCATCCCTTCGGGAATTCATTAGTAGAAGTTTCCTCTCTAAACTCACATAGTGAAAGCTGCGAGACGCCTCAGCCACGTCTTTTCTTCGCGCTCCTTTTGTGCGGTAAGCTCTTTGCGTCTCCTCTCCACCCTCTTCTTCTCCTCAGCCTCCAGCCTCAAAAGGCGTTGCATCCTCTCCTTATCCTCTTAGGAGATCTTGGTATCGATCCACTGCTCAAAATCATAAAGCGGTGGAGAAATCTACAAAGAAGAGAACCAAACTTAGCGCAACAAAAATAATGTGTCAATTAGTTTGAACCATAATATTACAATAGCATCACCAGCATGTTAATACGGCGCATCTGTATGGTAAGCTCGTACACATAATTGGCGCACATCCAGTAACGCTGCCTGTACGTGTCCTCCTCAGCAGACCTAACAACCTTGCATGGATCGCCGCAAAAACATATAGGCACAGGAACGCCACTAGGCAGTGGCAAGACGTCGAAGACATTCGCGGGCCACAAGGGGTCGCTGCAAGCGGGCCGCTTTGCTTTCCGAGACCCACCACGTTTAGGCATCCTATGGTCACATGATAATGATATAATTATTAGAACAATCAAAAAGCCTATTAAACAATTACATTACAAAATGTAATAACATTTTACGAAACCAATTAAAAAAAATACCTACCAAGATAAATAAAACCACCAAACCTAACCCTAAATCTAACCCAAAACCTAAACACTAACCCTAAAATCTAACCCTAACCGTAAACACTAACCCTAAATCTAACCATAAACCTAACAATTCTAGTCCTAACCCAAACCCTAAACCTAACCCTAACATAATAAAAAAACATAAATGGTCTCAAAATCATAGATGCAAGGACCTTACGCGACGATCTCGCTATGGAGACGATCTTCGGGATGACAGGGGAGGACGGGGAGCTCCAAAAGCACAAGATTTACCCGAAATGGCGTAAAGGACTTGTATTGCACTGCTGCTCGGACTGGAGAAGGAGGAGAAGGAGAGAAGAAAGGGAGAAGGAGGCTCGGCCACGCGCTGTATGCCAGCTTGCCACGCCAGGCGGGTTGGCGTGGCAGGGCGGGCCTCGCTCCAGGCCACGCGTGCGGGCGAGTGCCACGCTGGGCGCGCTGGCACGCCATTGCATGTGGCGCGACAGTGTGGTTTTACCGCGCCGCCAGCAATGGCGCGGCCAAAAAGATTATTTTTTTTAAAAAAAAAGCAACGATGTTAGATTTAAAAATTCTTTTAGAAAAGGGTTAATAAAAAAAATCGCCGCGGCATCCCCCTTTCCAATCTACGGGATCCCCCAATCTACTCGGGCACGCACGCGGGAGTCGGGACGCGGCGGCGGCGGTTCCTGCGCACGGCGGCGGCACCGGAGGACTGGGCTGCGCTCCCTCCAGGTTCGTGCCTCGTGCTCTTCCTTCCCCCCTGTGCCTGTGCTGCGCGCGAGCGAGCGGGAGCGGCGTCGGCGACCAGGGGCCTGCGCCCGGCGGCTGCGCAACGGCGGGAAGGGGCCAGCGCGTGGTGGAGGCGCAGCGGCAGGCAGGGGTCCTCCCTAGCTCATATTTTCGGCTGGGTCCGCCACTGGGTGAACTGGCAATTTTTAACCATCTCGGTTTGGTTCAGAAGTGTGAATATTGCTCCGTCTTCAGTGTTTACCCCTTGACAAATCAGTTTATGAATCCCCGTTTCTGTCTCCATTTTTTGTGCTGGACCTTGCTATGTAATCAAGTGTTGTTTGTCTGATGTGTATGTGAATAGCATCATTTTGCGGTTACCTTGGTTGCTGAAATTGTTTCTTGGAAAATGACAGATCAGATTCGTGGATATGGCTGATAACGAGAAAGAGGTGGGGGAGGGAACCACCCCTCGAGGCGCAGACTGGGAAGTTGTGACTCTCACAGCATCTGCCTATGAAGCGGCACCAGGGCCTGTCGGAACGGAAGTAAAGCCTGTTAATGAAGATCAAGAGCGTAGTTCATCCAATGACCTGCTCAGGTCTGACCACTTTGTGTTTCCACCGAGTGAGCACGAGAACCTGCCAATACAAACCACTTTTGATGAGATACAGCCTGAGAAGGATGTGCAGAAACCTAGTACCAGTGTGGAGGATTATAGCATCAAGAATGATGTTGGGTCTGAGGGAGTTCATCTTGATGATGAAGGGGAACACCTCTCAGATGTTGATGTGGAGATGAGAGATGACACGCCTGGGTATGGTTCATCTCACGCTGAAGATGATTCACATGATTTTGTTGCCCATGGTGATGGCGCTGAGTCTGGTGAAGATTTTGATGAAAAATCAGGCCACCCTTCAGAGCCCACAGACGGCAAGAGCTGTGATACTGGTGCCTCGTGCAAATGTTGGTTGAAGAAGCATATGACATGTCTGTATAACCAAGCAAAGGAAACGAATGCTATCTGGCATGTGGTGGTTGCAGCTGCACTAGTTGGTATTGTGATTTTGGGACGTTGGCACAAAGATAAATTGCACCTTAACCAGCTTAAGTGGCGCTCTGGCTCAGCAGTGAGGTATGTTTCCTACAATTGTACACATTATTTCATAGTAGGTCCCAAGTATTTAGTCAACTTTTTCGCCTTTTTATAGTGTTCTGCACTTTATTGGCTCAATATGTGCACACAAGCGCATGTGGAATCTGCAGTTTGGCTTAGAATATATACTTAGTGCATACTATATTTCCCTTGGTAATAGTCAAATTCATTTTGCAGTTCTGGCTGATTTTACCTGTCTCATTCTCTTTGTTTCTAGTGTAGTACTAACTAGTAAGGTGGCAGTATATTCTCAAACTGATGGTTGGATGCTTTGTCTGCATTTCAATGGTCATTAGTCGTGCTCAATTTATGGGTGTGATTTTGGATTTCAATCTGATTGGATAGCAGTTATACCAAATTTCATCCATTGGAAGATTTGGATCATATTCATTCATCTGATGGATATGGACTAGTAACTAAGGAATACTACCCATCTGGTTCAAGGTTCTTTTCTGAATTCAAACTGAACTATCCCTCGTATTTGATGTTTTAGACACAGCTAAGTGAAGACACAGGATCACATGCTCATATTAAATCTGTATATTATCTAAGTAATTTTATTTTTATCTCCGAGATCACCTATCTTCGTGACCTCTGAGCAAAGCAATTGGGCCTTGCAAAAGTTTTAGTATATATGATATATGAGTTAGGGTTATTTCTAGAAGATATAGGTGGGTCCCTCTCTAAATCCTGTAACATGAACAAAAGGGCGTCTTGCTGTCTTGCACCTACATCAGATATTTTTTGGAATTTTTGTGGGTTATGTTCTACATGTGATTGTATCTATCTTTGTTGATAAATGATAATGCAAAGGGACAAATCAAATTTCCTAATTACACATGTTGCAGATTTCTTCAAGTATTTTCAATCTGTATTAAATCTGGAATTTTGCTAGGAACCTAGGATACTTTGGTATATTACTCCCCCAGTTCTAAATTATAGTTCATTTTGGCTTTGTCCTAAATCAAACCTCGGACCATGTTTTTTAGAAAAACATATTGATATCTACAAGTTCAAATAATTCTCTATCAAAATGTATTTGCATGAAGAATTTATGAAACGAATTTGATGTCTAGGTGTTTTTTTATTTTTTCTACAAATTGGTCAAAGTTAAAGAAGTTTGACTTAGAATAGAACCAAAGTGAACTACAATTTGGAACGGGGTGAATACTTGGTTTAGGTTCTGATATTGAACGCAAACTCTTACATGCTTACTTGGATAGAGTTTTAAAAAAATATTACCTGTTTGAAAACTGCCTTTGATATCAAAATCAAAGTATTCTTATATTTGGTACGTAGCTTGGATGAAACCATTTCTGTATTCTATATCTCTGGCTTCATTTTTTTAGCTTCTTATTACCAGCGGGAGTCCCACTGCAATTAGCACCTTTTTTAGTACTCCTTGAGTTAATATCTTGTTTTCGTGCATTAAGCATTGCGCATAAATTAACATTCTTTTAACTTCCGTTTTTGGTTGTTGGAAGGATAACAAACATCAAATCTTTGTTTGCATATCATCAGACTAGTGCGCTATTCTAGTCAGTTTTCACATTATGTGAACTTTGCATCATTCTCGCCTATTTTATAATGTGAATAGTCACTCTTAAAAGTGTGTTGGTATTTATGTTTAAGAAATTAGAATTAAGGTTCTTGATTGACATATTTTTTTTGTGAATTTATTTAAATGGTAGCTATTGTGTTTGTGTTTTTTCAATTCACTACTTTGTGAATCCATTTTGTTAATTTAGCCGCCAAATTTTCTTCCTAGTACCATACCAGAATTTGGAAAAATTGCAAGCTCTTTTTTGTGCATCTGATCTTTTTGCTAATCCTTCAGCTTGGATCTGGAGCAATGATCTATCATGTTGACTTCGTTCCGCATATGTTAAAAATCAGTTTTATTTGCCTTGAAATGTCTAATAAAATTATCATGACAAGTATTTTGATGTAAGGTTACTAAATTGTTTAGAATTTGAAACATCGGCTATCTATTGAAACACATTGGGGAATGATTAATTGGTTTAACCTTTTCCAAACAATGTGGTTTTACTGATATATGTACTAGGCAAATGTTTTATCATTTACCAAAATATGATCCTGCTCCTTCTTATATGTCGGTGCATACCATACATCCACCAGTAATGAGCAAGTACTAGCTTGCTATCCAGTAGTTGCTGCTTCATAGAGGCAGTTATAGCATTAGGTCCATGGTTGAGCCATGTTTGAATTAATTCCTGTTACTTTTTATACTTCATTCTTGGGTGATGATTACATTTTTTGTGGCTTTTTTTTTTTTTGAACATGAAATACAGCAAGTGAGGCCCTTATAGTAATCCAATTAGCCAGCTGAGTTTTTCTTTTCCTGTATTGCTGAGTCCACAATGCTAGATTATTGAAGCATTTTCCCTTGCTATAGCTCCATCACCTTTTGCATTTTTACCTATGTGGTTCATGTTGTGCTTCATCTCTAGCCTGCCCCAATTTTCTTGGCATTAAAAGCTTGCTTGCTTGTTGTTGATTATAGCTTCAGCTCTTTGAGGACTTGCTTCTTTATTCTATATAAATGGAACTGCTGGTTCCACTGGTAGGGATGCAAGTGGTGTACCCAATGGTATTTCTTGGTCAGTTAATTTTGTTCATTTACCCCCTTAAAGTTTGTAAGTCCTAAAGCCCCAACAGGTCACCCTGCATCCAAACACACACGAAAACAGAAGTATGGTGCTCCTCAAAGGCTTGCAGCTTTTTTGGTTTTCTCCTCTCTTTATACACAGCCGAGAGCTACAATTGTGTCTGAGATAGCCGCCTAGTTTTTTTTTTTTGAAATAATGATAGCCGCCTAGTTATTGCAGACAATTATTTTCTCAATCAGCCTATTATTATCCTTTACTACTAGCTAGAATGCTACTAGCACTAAAACCTGAACCTGGACACTATTTTGCACCTGGAACTAATCCAGACATACAGGATAATTTGGTAACAAATTTGTTACGTAGTATGACATTCTATTTCATTTTAGCAAGTTTCAGATCGACTAAATGACCCAAAACAAGTGGATCTTACATCCCTACCCACTGGCAGTATTGACTTTCATGGAACTTCCATCAGCATGAAGACCCAAGAAATTTCTCATATTTACTTTTATCATATTCGAAGAAAATCCCTCGTTGCCACTGGAATATATATGCATTCACTTGGTTGCCATTTCTGTTAAAATCTGTTAATTTTCTGTTAAGTTGGGTCTGTCCCCCACTTTGAGGCGCCGTGCTGCGCAGCGCAGGTTCCAGCCCTGGCAGCTGCTGCTCTGCATCAGCCCCTGATCCCGCCGCTGCAGCTGAGGTGGGCCCTTGCTCCATGAACATCAACACCAACTGCACTGAGAAATTCGCTGAAATCATCGTGGGCCTCGTTCACCAGCGGCTTAGCTGTGGAAGCAGATGTGCATTCGTGTGGGAGGGGCAGGGCGGCTGACACGCACCCACACGTGATGGCAGAGGTAGGTGAACGCAAGCGAGAGGTGAGAGAAGAATACACGCAGGACGGGCAGGCCTAGGCAGTGCATGCACACGGCTCCCTGTATCCTCCGCATGCTCTCGCCAGGTGCTGTGGCGCGCAAATTGTGCCACTGCCGAATTGCCTCCGTGGACAGGTCCATTGGTGGTCTGGTGGCATTTTCCCAGGCGCGTGCACGTGGCTCCCCTGCGCCCTCCATGGACGCTCGCCTAGTGCGGCCGTGCGGAGGTCTGCTGCTGCCAATTTGCCTCGTTCGGTCTGCTCCACCAGCTGGCCAGAGGTACTCGCTGGGACCTGCTGGAGGCTGAGACCATGGTGGCCTGTAAGGGCTGGTCTATAGCATCCATGGTGTTAGCCTACCAGGTTCACATGAGAACCCATGCCAGCCAGAGGAGCAGCTTGTGAGCGTCCACACCACGGCATTAGTACTGCTGTCCTGCGACTCCGTTCAAACTCACTGAGTCACTGAGACAGAGCCTATATGCCTCCCCAGGAGTTGTAGATGGCCAGCGCTGAGTTGCATACCTGTGTGGCTGCATGCGCTTGCGGGCGCCTGGCATGGTGGCCTCTGCCCCAGCAGCCTTGTGCTGACGTGCTCGCCCAGATGTTGCCATGCAGTTGGCCCTCCAAGCTCATGCTCACCCTGTCGCCCGATGCTTCTCATCAGGCCAGTTTATCGCAGAATTTGATGGGTGCGCTGGTGTGGCTGGGGCGGTTGTGGGCCCAAGCTGTCAGCGAGTGCAACTTAACAGATTTTATTGGCAATGTCATCCAAGGAAATGCAAACTTAGAATAGTGACAGTTCATGGAAGTTTTTAATTTCGATGGCATTCAGGGGATCAATATAATTTCCAGTGGCAATGAGGGAATTTACTCATACTTTAGCGTGAGGATTAATCTTTCACTTTTCACCCAAGGACCAAGGTTACACCATGAAGAAAAACATTTGTTGTGCACTTCATATATTCATCTCAGCATTTCTGCAAATTGTTGCATTACCTCGTCGATGCCTTTTGATAGTGAAGATTGCAACTATATCTTTAAGGCACGATAAATGATGCAAGATATAATGATAAGTTAATGTTGTTTTGCAGCTTTGCTAACATAAACATAATTACAATAATAATGGAACCAACTCTTTACTGCTGAATTGTAAGGGTACCTTCTAATTACTATGCCAATTTATTGATATTTGTTGATATTTGAACTGCACGTTTGCTACATTATTATTATTAAAGTATACATTCCTGTTACAGTTTTACCCTGTATCTACCTTTCCTTGAAACTGTATACTTTTTGCCCTGGCAGAGGATGATCAACAAGTGGTTCGTGATGATACAAAACTCTGATGAGTCAATGCAACTCAAGTCATAACCAAGATGGTTTTTGCAATATTATTGTGACGATGACGAAAAGGAGTATGTTCAATGTAATAATAATATGACGTTCGACTGGATTTCACCTGCTGCCTACAATGAATGCCTCGTGGGCTTCTAAGATGTCAAATTCACTTCTGCCATGCACACTATCTTACAGCTTTACTTGCGACCTGGCACATGATTTTTGGTTCCTGCTACTTTTGCTGTGGTATATCATATATGTTGACTGATGGCTGTAGAACATAGTAGAATTGCATACTGCAAAGTCTGTTAAAAACTTGGTGGTTCTGCGAGAGCAATTCACATGCGACTGTGAAAATGGAGAACGAGGAAAGTTTGTTTGGCTTCTATTTTGTTATTACTCCTGAGTGCTGAAATATTGTGTAGTCCAGACGTGTGCTTGCTTGTGTAGTTGTGTGGCAGGTTGCAAGGCGCGTGGGATACAGATCTAATGGTATCAGTTTTAAGTCGCAGAATTTATATAAGGCTTATCTTAGTTAAATAAAATAGAGCTTGTAATTTCAAGTGGAGGGATATTAGGCCCATTTCATATCTTGTTTTGCATACTTGTCAATGTTCAAAATAGTCTGATATTGTGGTAGGCTCTACTGCCACGATATTGTCATTTGTTCAGCTATTGCCGTTAAAAATGCTATAGTTTCACTAAAAATTAGTGAATAGCTTAGCCATGAAATGGTATTCGCAGTAGAGAGCTGCAGATCGCTGACTGCGCACCAAGGAGTGTGGCGGCGCTACAGTTCTGTGGTGGTACGGCGTCCCAACTCCCATGGCTGTCCAAGCTTTGCTGTGGCGAAGTAAGGTGGGCAACCAAACATGGCCTGAATTTTGAGGTGCAGATGAGTGCTGGTGTTCATGAATGAACAGACAACACGCACAGGCAAAACCACGGTCGCCGCCAAGGCCGTCGCTCATTCATGCAATGGCTCGCCGTACCTCGACCGGCGTTTGCTATATTACGCGAGCGAGGGAGACCAGAATGAACAACTCGGTGGAGTTGGGACATGGCCTCAACCTGCTTGATTTACCGCCATATTTTAGGCTGGTTTGTACTCCATTGAAGAGCTTCTGTTCTTCCATTTCCGTTGTTGTTGTTGTTGTTCTTGGTTACTGGATGTGTACTGTACGTCCTAGTGGTCATGGCGTTCCGTGGCAAATCCTGCCACATCCTGGAACCAATTAAGTCTGATAGACACGTACATATGCTCACTGTAAAAGCCAAGTCTTACCCCCACACAAACGCACAAACGCTACTGGCGCTCTCCACCTGCCAACCGCACGATATTATTCACTGTATACACTGTCTCTGCGTGGGTCATATAATGTGCTACTGTCTACTGAGTACTGACCCCCAAAGCATGTGGTGCTTCTGATGTCGAAACCCTCTATAAAACCTCACGTCCACACAGCGTCCGGTGTGCACGCCGACACACAGTCAAAGCAGCGGCTCGGTGGCCATGGCCATGGCATCCATGGACATAGCTCACCGAGACTACCTCCTAGCCACGCTCCACAGCTTCGTCGCCATCGCCACCCTCCTTCTCTGCGTCCTCGCCGAGCTCTCCGTCTTCGCCTTCCGGTGCCGCGCGGCGCTCTACCTCGTCCCCGTGGCAGCAATGCTTCTCTTCAACCGCTTCGTCGTCCGTCGCACGGCGGAAGACGTCGGGCTAGTGGACTTCTCGTGCCTGAAGCCGCCCCGGCGGCTGCGCATCCCGGTGGCGGGGCTGCTGGAGCACCTGAGGCTCATCGGCTGCTTCGACGACGGGAGCGTGGAGTTCATGAGCAAGGTGATCGAGGCCAGCGGCATGGGCAACGAGACCTACTTCCCGCCGTCGCTGCACTACATCCCGCCGGCGGCGACGCACGCCGACGCCGTCCGGGAGGCCTGCGCGCTCTTCTTCCCCACGCTGGACGACCTCTTCGCCCGGACCGGCGTCCCGCCGTCGGCCGTCGGCGCGCTCGTCGTCAACTGCAGCGGCTTCTGCCCGGCGCCGTCGCTCGCCGCCGTCATCGCCGCCCGCTACCGCATGCGCGCCGACGCCAGGACCTTCAACCTCTCCGGCATGGGCTGCGGCGCGGGCGTCGTCGGCGTCGACGTCGCGCGGAGGCTCCTGCTCGCGCACGCCATCTCCTACGCCGTCGTCGTCAGCGCCGAGATCGTCACCGTCGGGTGGTACAGCGGCAGGGACCAGGGCAAGCTGCTCCTCAACTGCTACTTCCGCACCGGCTGCTCCGCCGCGCTCCTCACCATCACCACCACCAGCAGCAGCGCGACGGCGCCGCCGGTGAAGTATCGGCTGGCGAGGCTGACGCGCACGAACCGGATCGCCGACGACCGGAGCTACCGCGCGGGGTACCGCGACGAGGACGGCGAGGGCATCACGGGCTTCACCCTCGGCCAGGGCGTCGGCCGCATGGTGAGCGAGCTGCTGCGCGCGCACCTCGTCACGCTCGGCCTGTCCATCCTCCCATGGCGCGAGAAGCTGCGCTACGCGCTGGCGCTGCTGCTCCTGGCGTCCCGCCGCCGCCGCCACAGCAACGGCAAGCTCCCCCGTCCGGCCCCCGCCGCCGTGCCGCTGCCCGACTTCCGCGAGGCCGCGGAGCACTTCTGCCTGCCGTCGTCGGGGAGGCCGATGATCCGGCGCCTGGGGCAGGGGCTCGGGCTCGGCGAGCGAGAGATGGAGGCGGCGCTGATGACGTTCCACCGGTTCGGCAACCAGTCGGCGGCGTCGCTGTGGTACCAGCTCGCGTACCTCGAGGCCAAGGGCCGGGTCCGCGCCGGCGACACGGTGTGGCAGCTCGGCATCGGCAGCGGCCTCAAGGCCAACAGCGTGGTGTGGGAGCGCGTCGCCGGCCACGAAGACGAAGAGGAGCGCCACCTGGGGCCGTGGAAGGACTGCATCCACAAGTACCCTGTCACAGAAACGTAGAGTAAATCTGTGCATTGCCTGCTGCTTCGATGATCGTCCCTCAACCTCAACGTCGTTCCATTCCAATTCCAACTGGATCAAGTGATGTTCTAGCTTGAAGAGGCAGATTATCATGTGATGAGATGAACTTCTGTTTAGTACAATAGTACATGTAATACTGCTGGTATAACCAGTCGCAAACTAAATATGCCTTGCAATGGTTTTGTGGGTTGTGATCGAGATCAAGTGTACTACTAAGTTGTGATATATTTTTCCCATGAGAAGCTACTTCAAGTTTCAGTGTGTACAACAGTACAAGCACAAAGAAATTATCAACACGGGGGGCGACAAATATCTAGCTGGTTGGCTCACGTTACATTTGCATAGATGCGTGCCTGCGTTAGTGCTTCACAGCTTGGCTCGAGCAGGGTATATTGTACCTCTACGAACATTTGTACCCCTGTTTAGGACTAGTACAGTAGTACAGTACTCTATCTCCATGGCAAGAAATCAATAACTGTGTCGATGGAATCATGGGACTACGGAGTATGCAACGACTGCTCCTGCAGAGTGGGTAGTAAATGTGCGGCAGGTACGCTTAACGTTCATTGTCCAGCAAAGCATCTCCAGTGATGAAAGGAAGACAAACGCACGTTGTGAAAGAGTTATGATCCCCCATTATTCAATACAGTCGACCAGACGACCAGACGCAGTCAAATGACGATCCCTCCCTTCCATAGCCGTGCGTTGTCTTCCTTCAATACAGTCCGGACAGGAACTCTAATTTTAGCTGATAAGCTCAAGCGAACAACTCGATCTCTCTTCCAAATTAATGACCAGCTAAAATGAAAAACGAGATTAATAATCTAGAGTGTGCATGAGATATGAAAAAGTTATTAGCGAGATCGATAATCTAGAGAGTTTGGATGGTTCGTCAGGGAAACAAGTAGTACAGTACTGATACACATTGACATGGTGCCCAGCCATCAAAGTAGCAGTACTGTATTACACTCACGAATGCATGTTTGTCCAGTGTTATATAACCCCGCAATTCTTTGAAGCTTCTGCAAGACAAGTGGGAACACAGCAGAGTGAAGACGACGGAGGAGCTCGTGGAGGAAGCCGAAGGTGAAGAGATGGTTCGGGTATCAATTTGGACTTTCTGATGATCTTGTTTTTTTGCTGCTATTATTCTTTGAATATCCATGTCTTTGAACCTAGCGGTTTGCATTACTATTATCCTTAACACATTTTTTTTTGTTTGATTCCAGCACTGCACTTTGATCTGCTCTGGGTTTTTTTTTTTCAGCAACTACTCGTTTTTATCTGCCCATAAAAAATTGTTTTGAAAGGGAATGGAGTAAATCTTGGTTTTTATCTGGCCAAAATATTCTGGTGAGCTAGCTACATAATGCAACGGTGCACACATTAGCTATTCAAGCCTTGAAATCAACTTCGGCTGATTCCAATCATGCCAAACATCGTTTGCACCAATTGTAATCATTCCTCCAGTTGCCCCACTACAGTGGCACTGCGATCTGTAAACTGGGAACCATTTATCCCTCTTGCAGCATCATGCTGCTAATAAAATTTGCCTTCTATCAAAAAAAAAAAAAAACTATCCTTGTATTTGGTGAGTTATTTCCCCCATTAATTTCATTTATAGATGCTCAATAAGCAAGATCTTTGCATACAGAACCATTTTGCAGTCTAATTTGTTATTTGTCCGATGCTCAAACTTTATAAGGGCCAGCCAAATAAACTTGTTTCTTTCTCAACTATAAGGATCAGGGTTACCATGCTGTGTGCGATTGCGCTTCAGGCGGCTATTTCTCAGCTATTTATGGGATTAGGGTCTGCATGCTGAAGTGGAGCTAGCTACAACTATTTCTCACTTATTCTGCTCATGACCATGATTATAGAGATTTGAGAGGCTGAAGTGGGTCACTCATGACTAAATTGAATTCCATTAGGCCTTGTTTGGATGCGTGTGTATTCACTTCAATACACTTGTGTTGAAGTGGACAGAGTGAAATTAAACTAAGTTTCATGCCAATCCAATCTAACACATGTGAATTGAGATGAATACATATGCATCCAAATAAGACCTTAGGTTTATTCAAAAGTAACTTGGCTACATAAGGATTATGAAGGTATTTCTAGAGAAAAAAAGGAAAAAAAACTGTTGCAACCTGGGTTACATTATCTCTATTGTCTAATTGCTAGGAGTACCTTGTTTTCTTTTGTTCGTTAGCCCAAGTAAAACGGAGACTCTTGATAAGACAACACCAATTTATTGATATAGATGTTTAATTTATGTAGTTTTTATGGTCCACAGCCATTTTGTTTAGCCCAAGTTTGTAGACTATGAGACCCCACTAAATGGGTCAAATTGGACTGATCTGATAGGCTGGACCGAATGGCTGGGTAGTGTAGCTAGCGTCATGACAGTAGCACGCAGTTGGATAGTGCCACATCAGAAGTTTGGTTAGGGTCGAACCAATTTAAATAGCCGGCCTTAGGAGGTTGATTAATTTCAAATCGATCTTTTTATGCGAAGCGAGAAAGAAAGCACAAGAGAGTTAATTAGTAGGTGTGGTTCGTGTGCCCTGTTGACGAAAACGCAAGTGAATTAATTAGCAGGTGCATGTAGAGTGGATCTTAATGGTATTTTTGGGTGGGTCGTTACATAGACTGTGTTTATTTATATTTTATCTATTTCCTAATGAACATGCAGGTCAAATAATTTGATCATTGAATTGGTGTGTCCGTGTGTGGCATTGTTGACAGTTTATCCTAGGTTATTTTAGTTTAAATATAGAGAAAAGTTATCTCTCACTTGTGTGATGAGAAATTCATCACACTAATTTGGAAGGAGAAAAAAATTATGTGACGGCTCACACAGGTGAGCTGTGTTTTCTGATGTGTGAATTTTGATACCTTTATTTGGTGAATCGTTCATTTTCTTAGAAAAAAGTTACTTAACATGTAACGTTAGCACATACAATATACAATATACTAGTAGTATCTAGAGCGCGCATGAGATATGTAAAAGTTGTTATTAGCGTGAAAAGATAAAGCATTTTTTAAAACAAAATGATTATCAAACGATGCTCTAAGAAGACGCTCTAAGCTACTTTTGTTTGGCAGGGGCAGGCAGAGATCTTCGTATAGGCATCAAACGGCCTGGAAGGAGCCAAGGAGGCCTTCGTATAGGCATAGCATCAAACACCCTCGAACTCTCGAAGTTGTGCATAAACATCGGGCTAGGGCAGAGATGCGGGTAAACACCGTTCTCCCAATACAGTTCCAATGCGATCCCGCAAACCAGCGAGTTCGCAAACAGCACCACATAACACTATTTCTAACTTTTTACTACTACAAAGGAGAAGAAAGTTATACTGACAATTTTGGCCTACTCTTTGATTGGAAATATGGGATTAGCAGTTGACTTCAGAATTGCGCCACTGCCACTACAACCCCCAAGCTGGGTTGACTCGAGAATTGCGCCAATGCCACTACAACCCCCGAGCTGGGTTGACTTGAGAATGCTGCGCCGCTACTCTTCCGAGCTGGAATCAGTCACGGCAATCTCTTCGTCCAGCCCCTCTCCGTGCTGGTAATCGCCGCTCTGCTGGCCCTGTGATTCTCCGTCGCCAACAAACTGCTCCCCATCGTAGATGGGTTGCTGCTGGAAACTGAGGAATTCAGAATTGGTTGGGAAAGCCCAATAGTGAGTCGGCTGGTTGGCCGCGCCGGATTGCTGGGGAACCATCCACATAGCCGCCGCCGGCGGAATCATCTGCTTGCCCTCGCCGCCAGCCGCACCGGGGCCAGGCGCCGGGATGGCGATGAAAGGAATGGCGCCGGCAGGCGCCACGGGGGCAGAGGCCGGGGCAAGGCCGCTGGACACCGAGATCGCGCCGCCGCCGTTGGCTTGGAGGAGGGGGTCGGCGACGACGGGGTAGTACGCCGCGGGGGCAGGTGCCGGTGCCGTGGGTCCCCCTCCCCCCGCGGCGCGCGTCGGCTGGAGCTTGCACTGGCGCTTGGGGGTCGGTTCCTGCTGCTCGCCGCCGCCGGCGTCCGGCTCGGCGGGGAGGCGGAGCACGCCGTCGGCGCCCGTGACGGCGATCGCGGGGACCGTGCCCGTGCCCGTGGCGGCGATGATGGCCGGCTCCGACTGCTGCAGCAGCCAGCGGATGGTCTCGCCGTCGGACTTGTGGCCCAGGTCCCGCGTGAGGCGGGCCACCCTCGCCCCGCACGCCGCCGCCATGCGTATGCGCCGCCCGCGGCCCTCCACCTTGGTGTGCCGGTCGCGGTAACGCGGCGCCGGCGCGGGCTGCGGCGGCTTGGATACCTGGAGTCCGCCGCCCAGGAACTCCGCCGCCACGGGCTCCGGCTTCGGCAGGCCGGACCCGACCGCCTCGATCGAGACCATCGCGTCTACCGCCACCGCCACGGCCCCCGCCGCAGTACCGTTGCCGTTGCCGATCACCTGGGGTGCGAGGCAGAGCGCCTTCGAGCCCTCCTCACCCCGGGACTCCATTGAGAGATCGGATTCGCCTTCGCGTGGGGTCTCTGTCTCTGTTTGGATTTGGCGGCGCCGCCGTCTTTTGGGAGAGTAGTAGTACTCGTCGATCGTCGTGGCGTTTAGTAGTCTCCCCTGGGTCATCATGGGTCTCACAGGGTTACGGGCCGCCACCGCCACACGGCCCTGGGACGATTCGGCCCACCATGCAAGGAAGCGAACTAGTATATATTTTTGTTTATAAATATCTTTTTGGTAAAACTGCCCTTCCGTACAAAAATTATTTTATTTTATTATAAAATGATTTATTAGAAGTAGTTTAATCTTGATTTCTTTATTTTTTTATATTTTTTTAATAAGACAAATGATCAACATTGATTTAAAAAAAATTAAAAAAACACTTATTTTAGACGAAGGAAGTACTGTCTAGAAAAAGAAATATTATTTCTTTTTGCGTGATCCATGTTTACCTCCTGAACTCACGCACGCATAACCTAACCGGATTCGAAAAAATTTACCATCTCAGACTAGAATTGTTTTTTTTTTACGGCAAGCAAGCAGCCAGTAGATTGTTTACTGTAGTTTTGCCTTAAAAAAGGGTAAAAAAGCCTCGAGGCGTTTGTCGTGTCTGTGTCTCGGACCCCTCACGTGCCGTGCTGGAATCTTGCAGCCATCGATCGATCGATCCAGCAGATGTGACAGCCGCCGCGCCGAGCACGAGCTGAGCTGACGACGTAGACGCGGCTGAAAAGTTCCACGAGCATAAGATCCGCATCCTCCTCCTCCTCCGGACGGCACGCCAGCAGAGTCCGACGCACGCGTAGAACTCCCGGACACAGAGAGAGAGCCCACGCCTTGACGCGCTCCGTTTGAGAGGAGCGCACGGGCACCGGCCGGCGGCCAGAGAGGGACCGGATCGAGGAGGCTCGGCTGAGTGGAGGAGATGGACCGCAAGGATGTCGGGATCCTCGCCATGGACATCTACTTCCCGCCCTCCTGCGTGCAGCAGGTAAAATTCTTCCCCCCCACTCCGTTGCGTTAGCGTTACTATTTCTCTTCTACTGTTACGAGCGCCTCTCCGTTGCGGGGCGACGCTGATGCTTCCGATCCGCGTCTCCGGGACCTTCCGCACTGGCGCACTGCAGTTTGGGGGAAGATGGGGCTTCTCTGTGTCGAAGGATTGTGTTTCTTTAGGAATTTGACGGAAGTATTTGGCTAGTTGGGTCTCAAGGGTGGAACTGTCGCCACTTGCTGTCCAAACCTTAGATTTTCGTGATTGCCGGGTAGCGTAATGTCGCTGAAGACCAAATCGATAGTCAGATGTGTGGTTTTTAGGATTATATTCAAATATTTGAAACTCCAGTAAATTTGGAGAGTTTGACCTGCAAAGATCCGTGTAAATACGGGAAATCGAGCATTTTTCAAGTAAGACGCGAGAGGATCCGGCGGCTACCTGGTGTTTGTTTGGCGAGTGAGAATTAGGCTCGTGGTTTTCATTTGAAATCTCATACCTGATGACTTTGATGTAGGAAGCACTTGAGGCCCATGATGGGGCGAGCAAAGGGAAGTACACCATTGGGCTTGGGCAAGATTGCATGGCCTTTTGCAGCGAGGTAGAGGATGTCATCTCAATGAGGTATGTTCTTTTTTAATAGCTTAAGTTAAGCAAGACGCCAAGACAGTTAGTCTGTTGCATGTTTATATTCACATAGATCCCTTTCCTCGTCTCCTTTAGAAAAAAGGGGGAAAAAAAAAAAACTTCCCAACGCATACCTTGTGTTGTGCAGGAGATGTATATAGTTGGTATTCTAAGGGTGTATGCAGTTGCTATTTTGGATATAGGTTTACATTATTTGAATACTCATGGAAGAGCTAATTGCTTGCAGTTTGACGGTTGTCAATTCCCTGCTGAAAAAATACAACATTGATCCCAAGTTAATCGGTCGCTTGGAGGTCGGAAGTGAAACTGTTATAGACAAAAGTAAATCCATCAAAACTTGGCTGATGCAGATTTTTGAGGTTTGTTTGTTTAACTTTGTAAAATCTCCCAAGTAGCATGAACAGACATGTAAAAATATAGTATTTTCATGCCGACCACACCTTTTTAGTAAACATCTTCTTTTGCTTTTACCCATTTAGTTTTCCCAAAAAGTTAATTTTTGTTACATCTATTCACAAAACGCAGGAAAGTGGCAATACTGACATTGAAGGTGTTGACTCCAGCAATGCATGTTATGGTGGGACAGCGGCCCTACTGAATTGTGTGAATTGGGTCGAAAGTAACTCCTGGGATGGCCGTTATGGTCTTGTCGTTTGCACGGATAGTGCGGTTTGTCATCAAGCCTTCCCTTTAAGCATCAGTTTTGTAATTGGTTTCTCCTTTTAGAACACACAATCACTTTCTTCCATCTCTATTGACTATTCTGATGTTCAGGTTTATGCAGAAGGGCCAGCTCGTCCAACAGGAGGTGCTGCTGCTATAGCGATGCTTATTGGTCCTAATGCTCCAATTTCCTTCGAGAGCAAATATAGAGCTTCTCACATGGCTCATGTTTACGATTTCTACAAGCCTGATCTTGCAAGTGAATATCCGGTAAGTTTTCGATTCATAAAGTCATTTATACTATTTTTATTTTGGCCTTCAGAGTCCAGACCCTAGTGAATGTTTCTGGTTATCCATCTTAGAGTTCAACATTTTTTACAAATTCATTCCAGGTTGTTGATGGTAAATTATCCCAAACATGCTACCTGATGGCTTTAGACTCGTGCTACGGACAGTTCTGCAACAAGTGAGCTGCTGCACCTTTTTCCCTTTCCTTTTGGTAATAATTAGATTAGATTTACTTAAAATTTCCCCTATGTTCACTGCAATTTCTGAAACTAGGTACGAGAAGATTGCGGGTAAACAATTCTCAATTTCTGACGCTGAATATTTTGTGTTCCACTCTCCATACAACAAGGTAAGATGCAAATAACCAAGGGCTTTAAATGAAGGTCAATAACTGATCTGAAAGTTTTCCCCTTTTTTGTTGTTTTTTTATTTGGCCCTGGAAGGTTTCCTTAATTCTCTTCTTCTGTTATTACAGCTCGTGCAGAAGAGTTTTGCTCGACTTTACTACAATGACTTCATGCGCAACTGCAGGTTTGTACTCTTTTATTGAGCTTCCTCCTTTTCTGAGAAAAGTTGAGTTTCACTTCACGATCTGTCTTAGGTCAGACAGTATATAGCTCTTTTTTTTTTTACACATCAAATCCAAGTTGATCTTTTAAGTTTTAACTTTGCCAGCTCGGTTGATGATGATGCTAAAGAGAAGCTCCAGTCCTTTTCAAACTTGACTGGTGAAGAGAGCTACCAGAGTCGCGACTTGGAAAAGGTATTTTATCATTTGTGAGGAAATTGTGTCATGTAGGAAATGTAGTCTGACAAATTTTTTTCTGCCAACTTTCCAGGCCTCACAACAAGTCGCGAAGCGCCTCTATGAACTCAAAGTTCAACCATCAACTCTGCTTCCGAAACAAATTGGCAACATGTATACGGCATCCCTTTATGCTGCATTGGCATCTGTGCTATATAACAAGCATGATAGTCTGGTGAGCCCTGAACCTTTAAACTATTTATGTATTGTTCTGTAACCACCGTTCTTGAATTCTGATAGTGGTGTTTCCTTACAGAATGGGCAAAGAATTGTGATGTTCTCTTACGGCAGTGGCTTGACATCCACTATGTTTTCATTGAGGCTAAACAATGGCCAGCATCCCTTCAGTCTATCAAACATAGCTTCAGTTCTTGGTGTCACCGAGAAGCTTCAGTCAAGACATGAGGTAAGCCCTTCCCATTCATGCTTATCATTCACTGTTTCCAATGACCAATGGCGTTCAGTATCTATCCTTGCACTGTGCTGACACGCTTTCCTCCTACCACTTGCAACCAGACCTTGCCTGAGAAATTCGTTGAGACACTGAAGCTGATGGAACACCGATACGGCGCAAAAGACTTCGAGACGAGCAGAGACACGATCCTCCTGCAGCCGGGCACATTCTACCTCACTAAGGTCGACTCCATGTACCGGAGGTTCTATTCCCAGAAGCCGGCCGAGGAAACAGGCGCCGGCAAAACCCACTGCTGCAACGGCTTTGCAAATGGCCACTAGTGGTGCGCGTGCCGTGAATTGCTAGGTCGCCCTTCTGTACTGTTGCTCATCATTTTCTGTATTTTTATCTTGCTTGTGGTTAGCGTTTCCACCCTAGCGTGTTTCTGAAATAATATATTAATTAATAATTGTTCTCTGCAGCTGTTCCCCCCTAGATCAGCTAGTTTTTTGTGTTTTATTTATCTGACTGGTGATATTCATCAGTCTTGACATTCTTGTTCCTCTTTGTTTCTTGTTTCACTGGCAAGAGTTCAAAAGTATGTACTTTCTTCGTCTATAAAAGAATACAGTTCTAGCTTGGAACTCTCTCCGTTTTAAATTATAAGACGTTTTGATTTTTTAAAATACGTTTCTTTTACTATATATGTAAACACAGCTTATATTTAAGTGTATAGCTGAAGTTATGTATTTAAAAATGGCAAAATGTCTTATAGATTAGAACAGAGGGGGTACCAAGTTAAAGTTCCTTAAGTCTACCGGCACGGCGCCAACTTCGCAACGCTGACGTCGGTGCTGCTGCCTATGGATAAAACCAGATCGGGTACAGACGAATACCAGTGATCCTGCATTTTGTCTCATATCCCATATTCTGTCCCATATTTTTAAACGGATATTAGATCCGGATACGGATCATTGCGGATATTGGTATCTATCTCGTATACTTACCAAAAAATATTATTTTGAAGATTCGGATTCAGATACGGTCGGACATTAAATGTTTAGATTCGGATATCGAACATCCATATGGGGTCGTTTCGGGACCCAAGTTAAATGTCTTACAGTTTAGAACAGAGGAGAGCTTACCAGCCCCTTCTCCCTCGACATCCAGCTCAACCAGATGAAAGAGTTCATGGACAGAGTGCTCAGCCTCCAAAGGCAACAACAGTATGCCACCACAGTACTGAATCCTGTCTCTTTAAGTCAAGCCGCTGAGGAGTGAAGAGTGAAGACTATACAAGAAACACGCTCTGAACTTCAGAGTTCAGGCAGGAATGTTCAGAGATGCTTGGTTGATGCTTTACAGTTGCAGACCAGCAGATATCTTCAGCATCGCGCTGTATACAATTGACATCGGACATAATAATTTTACCTCAAACCTTGTATCCCTTGGTGTCAAACTCGAAAGCATCAAGCGAAGTCTATCTTCAATTGTCAACCAGATCTGGACAATACAGGTACGTAGTAGAATCATCTGCTACTTGAAGCTGAATTATTGAAATGAAATGATCACAACAGCAAAGGAGATTCAGTTGCTTCCATGGTCCATGCATTTATTTATGACTGGTAGGACTTGTATAACATCGGAGCTCACAATTTCATGGTGTTCAACATGGCACACATAGGATGCTACCCGGCATTCCTCATGGAGCTTTTTCATAACAGCAACGACTTAGATGAATTTGGATGCATGAAAAGCTACAACAGTGACGTGATATACTATGAGTTACTGAACAACAGCTTAGCCGAGGTCAGAAAGAAGCTGCAGGATGCGTCGATCGTGTATGTCGACAAGCATACTATAACGCTTGAACTATTCCGACACCCAACTGCGCACAGTAAGCTCTCCTAAATATTGTCACCATGAATTTGGTTCATATTTACATCTAAATGGAAAAACTGACTGATCTGGGGTTCATCTCAGGGCCAAAGTGTTGGCAGGACTTATTGCGACTGCGGTGGATTTATAGGCTGATTTATTGTGAGAGAAAAACATTGTTCCATAGCTAAAAAGTAGGACTGATTCTAGCTGATAAGCTCAAGTGCTATCATAGAAAATCTCTTGTAAAAGATGATGAAGATAGCAGCACTGGTGTGTTAGGAAATAATCAGGTTTGAACTTCAAGCACTGAATCAAGAATGACTGAATGAGGAGGGTATGTAGTTGTTTCAGTCATACAGAATGCTACATTTTGTACTTGTTAGATTGAATTTATATGTTAAGAGTTCAGACTTTCGATCACAGTTTACTGCCAAATGCAAGTGCAATTTCTGCAAACACATTCCAGCTACTGATTCACAAAAACCACTTGATACAACATGGTTCAACAATTGTGCACTTAAAGGCCTTAATGCTAGTATAATTTCCAGACTAAGTATTAAGTGTTCATCATCATACATCTGGAATTAGAGTAAAAGCATATCAAAACCACTCATATCGCAGAACCAGTGACAACCAACACATTAGCAAAAGAAAGACACATCACAATTGTAGCAGAAAATTCAGGATAGTGAACACTCCTAAAAGGCTTATAGCAGATGAGGTTTGAAGCTTGTAACATGCAAGGTCATGCCGTTGCCAGATGAATATTTTGTTATAATATAAATAATAAAACAGGGCCAGTTGATAGTACAGGCCAGAACATCACATCTTACGGCATCAGAGTATTGCAATGGCTGCATAATAGTATTGCAACTGAATGTTAAAAAACCATTGCAACAAAACAAGTATCCATCAGCCGTAATTCGAAAAGGCTATATCCAATCATACGTTCAGAAAGCAGTTATTGACAGCCATAGTTCATCGATAGCATTAACACACTCCATTTCTCCCAAACAGGCAGCCGTAGTTCATTGATAGCAATAGCATCCATACACAGAGGACGAAACTAAAGAACACACGCCTAGAACATCACACCTATGTAGCAGATAAGATTAGACTGAAGCGGCGTGGGGAGCGAAACACCACCTAACCTAAGCGCGCTCCCCACGGATGCGGCGAGCGAGCTGGATGTCCTTGGGCATGATGGTGACGCGCTTGGCGTGGATGGCACAGAGGTTGGTGTCCTCGAACAGCCCGACGAGGTAGGCCTCGGCGGCCTCCTGCAGCGCGGCGACGGCGGAAGACTGGAAGCGGAGGTCGGTCTTGAAGTCCTGCGCGATCTCGCGGACCAGGCGCTGGAAGGGGAGCTTGCGGATGAGCAGCTCCGTGCTCTTCTGGTACTTGCGGATCTCGCGGAGCGCGACGGTGCCCGGGCGGAAGCGGTGCGGCTTCTTCACGCCGCCGGTGGCCGGGGCCGACTTGCGCGCCGCCTTCGTCGCCAGCTGCTTCCTCGGCGCCTTGCCGCCGGTGGACTTGCGCGCCGTCTGCTTCGTGCGGGCCATCGCGGTGGGAGGGGAAGTGGACGGAGTTCCGGTGGGGCGGGTGATTTGGGGTCGTCGGCTCCGAACAAGAATTGCCTTTGGGAGATCTGATTCTTGGTGTGATGGAGGAATCGGGGGTTCGGGTGCGTTTAAGTAGCGCGAGTTGGCGCGCGGTTTTGAAAAATTTCTGTGGTTTTCGGCGAAGATTTGGGGGAATTGCGGCGGAGGCGTTCGAGTTTTGGGGAGCGCTGGCGCCTAGCGAGCCCTTGGATCAGGGTGGATTTGACGGTGGGGATGCCTCCTGCAGCACTGCCACGGATCGCGATCCGCGTGGTCGGGGCTTCGGCCCTGCCGGCCGCCGTGCGTGGTGTTGGATTTGGACTGTTCGGGGCTTCGGCTTCGCGCTGGCTGGATCCGTTGGCTGAGCAAGCTTTTGGGCTTTTGGCGCACAATTCGGCTGCCCGGGAATTAAACGCATATAAAAATGAACTCGTGTGTGTGTGCTCACGACGAACAGCAGAACTTCGCCTGGCTGCCAATGGTCCATTTCAAACTTTGCTCATGCTATCTTGATGCTAAAAATATTGTAATCGGAGGTTTAGACTACTCCCTCCATCTCAATATAACTTATCTTTTTGACTTTTTGACTTCATATTTGACTGTTCGTCTTATTCAAAAAATTTAAGCAAATAATAAAATAAGTAAATCATTAATAAAGTATCTCTAATGATAGATTAAGTTATAAAAAAATAAATAATATTTAAACAAAATTTTTAAATAAAACGAACGGTCAAACGTGAAGCACAAAAGTCAATAGAGCAAGTTATTTTAAAACGGAGGGAGTAAGTCAGATGTCCTGGGGTTTGATTAGATTTATAAAAAAAATACTCACATTTGTTTCCACATGGGTATATTACAAAAATATCTTTTATGGTTATTCAAACATTACTTATCAAGAAATATAATGATAATTATTTTTTATGCATTTGGTTGAAACTAGGATTAATTGACTCATAAAAAAAGAAGAGTTGCATATATTTTTTTAGATGGAGAAGGTATGTTTAGTAAGAGCATCTCCAATAGTCCTCTAATTTTTCACCCCGATAGAAAAGCCTGTAATTGGAGGGAATTGAGAGCTCTAACAGTACCCCAATCCCAATTTCAATGGACAGTTTTTTTCTCAATCGTTTAAAATCTGAACCCCAGTCCCTCATAGATGAGAGGCCTAGATTCGCCCCCAATACGAGCAGTAGCACGCACCAGGCGTCTCTAAGTGGTATCGTAGTCTTCTCCATTACTAGCAATGGCGAGCAACACCAGGCTGAGAAGGAGAGGTGGCCGAGAAGGAGAACTATGGAGGAGCCTAGGAAGGGAGGGAGGCGGCTGTGGAGGAGGAGAGATGCCGAAGAGGGGTGACCAAGGAGGGGTGACAGAGGAAAAGTAGTGGGGTAAGAGGAGCGGCGGAGCAAGAGATGCGATGTTAGATCAGGAAGAAAAGGGAATGGCTAGAGACTCGAGGAAAGTGTGTATGAATGACAAATTGATCTCACGTGTCAGGAGATATTGGGAGTCAAATTTTTGTATTGTATTAGAGATGAAGCCTTTTAAAATCATCAAAATAAATTTATAGCTCCCCTAATCCAATAACTGGTTTTAGGATTGAGATTTACTCCTACTTTTGGAGATGCTCTTAGGTCAGTTTGGTATTGTTCCCATGCAGGCCTTGCCAGCAAGAGTAAGGCTAACCATAGTAGTTCACGGCAGCAATCACGACATGCTCCATAATAATAATTGGAGTGCACAAGTAAATGAAAGAAGCCAAGCGCAACAAATGGGCAGCCGAAAAATAAGCTCGAGATAATAAACAAAGTGGCTTAATTCAAATTTGAACCGGACACATTAGTCTAGTTCTATTGTGCTCAGAGATACAAATGTGAGCTGGGCATCGTTGCCCCGCTATAAAAAAAGGCTTTGAATGTTCCTAATGCGGCCAATGCAAGGCCTCCACATGCTCCAAATGACCCAAATCCCTCAGCTTGCAATCCACCCCATCTTCAACAACCATGGCCACTGATCTAAATAAAGTACCAGATCAAGAAAAAACTCAAAGGCAATGTATTAACAAACTAGCACCAACAAAATCCAGAGTTTCTCCAAAAATCCATCCTTGACTGATCTTCGGAGTACCAGGGTAATGGATTCTGGAACCGATCTTCAGAGTTAAGACACCCAAATTACCGGCAAAAAGAATGGATCTATATATATCTCGTGTGAATCAAACATTTCTCTGCCGATAGCTATTACAAATCTAAACATTTCGGTGAGGAAACATGATATTGAAATGAACGAGTGTAATGACACGAAAAATTTGAGCGTCTCTCTCTAACTCTGTTTTCTCATAGCTTCTGTCAGGCTTTACATACCTTCACCTGTGAAAAAAAAAAGGATCATGCTGACTGCTTCCCTTTCCTAACCCTATCTATTTCTGCCTCAGCCTCTTCCAGTGCAGATTTTAGTATAGTTATTCTCTCTTCCAGCTCCTCGATGGTGCCCCTTTTAAGAGCAGGCTTGTATGGTGTAAGGAAGTGTTGGGAAAAGTTTTGTAGAGCTTGAACACCACAAACCTGGAAAATGCATCTACAATCACTTACAAACATTGTAAGCTTGAACAAGAGATGAGGCGGTATAGCAAATTACTTACCTCTTCTGAAAGCAAGGGAAGCTTGGTGATGTTGAAGTCATCATATAACATATGGAACTGATCAATGTATTTCTGTTGCATTTTTATCCGTGCTTTTAGCAGTTTTGACTCCACAGCTGCAAGAATGAAAAAAATAATGAGTAGATTAAAACAAGTAGACGACTGGACATATCGATATCTCCCTGAAGTACAATCCTTTTTTGCTCCTATCATCCTATGATTGACGAATAGATTATTTGAAGGATGTTGTGTGTTGCCTTTCAGAATTTCCCTTTACCTTTTCTCATTTTTGAAACAAAGAACCTCTAGTTTTTTTTCAGCTATACTACCAGAGCTCATGAGAACAATTTTCTTTGCTTGAAGAATAGGTCCTAATGAAATTTTACACATGAAGTCGTGTTCAAGAAAAAAGGTCCTAATGAAATTTTAAATTGAATGCGGTAGATTTAAATTTCCGAGCTCAGTGAAATTCGCCGAAGGTGATTTTTTTACTAACCTTCCTCATCAAATATAACTTGATTAATAATAATATTGTGTGAATCAATCTCAAACTTCGCTAATTCTTGCACCAATCTCTCTGTTTCATACAATGAAAGAAATTCCGGGATACAAACACATACAAAAGTTGTCAAATCCTGGGAAGAAAATAAAAATGGAAGTTAGAAGAGGGTACCATCAACATTAGGTGCCTAAAGAATATAGTGATACACAGGAAAGATAACCAAGTTTAGAAAACCAAGTTTAGAAATTATCAGACAATCCAGCATGCTTGGTCAGTCAATATTCACCCAGCAATGTTCGTGTACTCAAATTGGGCACGTGCTGAAGCATCCGATGTGATTTTTAAACTGTACAGTCACTATGCAAACTGTAAGTTTTGAGCATGGAGTGTGAGTCAAGTCAACAATCTATACTTTTGGTTTTAAGCAAGAAAAGCAATCAGCTCGAATCTTAAGAGGACTAATGCTTTATTTAGTTCCAAGTTTCACTATCATGAATTTCCCATGTGTGCTCCTGGTCACTATATATTTAACCAGTGACATTTTTTGACGCTAAGCACTATATAGCATAATCTGTTAATAGTAGATTAAGGAGCATATCTGCTTCCATACAAAGTAGGGAGTCTTACTGGATCTTTAAATTGCCTGTTCACTTGTTCGATCACGTCCTTCATACCCTCAAGTCTCCCAAGCATTGCATCCTCGTTCAGCTCATCGCCAAGACCAAACAATCGACTGGCCTGCCAAATGCAATCATTATTAAATTAGCTATAAATGTGTATTTCCATCCAGGTAAGTCCAATGAAGAATCTGTCATGTACATATAACCATTTAGCCTCAGTATGAACAAAGATATGTCATCGAGTCAATATTTTTCTTTTTTTTTTTCCCAAGGAGAACTCATAAGTCATAATACCATAGTATTTGCAATACTGGAACATCAGGATATTCTTTGGTATAAGCTTGACAGTTCAGGCTCTGCTGAGCACATCAAAAGATATCTCTATCATTTATTTGGTTATAAGTTAGAGAAGGTGCAGCCTAGTCCCCATAAGTAATTGATATGAATAGTGTTTTATTTAGAGAATCAAATAACATATTAAACACACACTCTAGCAACTTTTCAAAAAAAAAAGTGGTTTTTCAGTATATTGGAATGTATATAAAATACCTGATTCAACAGACCGCCAAATCTATTTTTCAACTCCATCATTTTCTCAAGACCCTTCTCTAGGGTTGCTGGGAACTGAAGCAACCGTAACGTATGCCCTGTAGGAGCAGTATCAAAAACTACAACAGAGTAATCCATTGTTTGGACTAATCTGCAGAGAGGAAAATATCATATTCAAAACGTTGCTGGAAGCCAAAAAGTACAATAAAGTATCATTTTCAGGAAATAATGGTAGCCAAACTCTAACTCTGTTGACATATTGGAGACATTGAACAGGTGGAATTAGAAAGGGTAGCAAAAGAAATATAAAATGGATGGCAATGAAAGTAACTGGTCATATTGGGAATAATGGCAAACAACTGAATGGAGCAAAACCTTACTTTAGCATTTCAGCAAAACTCATAGCTTCATCTACTCCTGGAATTGCATTTGTCAGTTCTGAAAGGAATCCCTCCATTCCTTCATTGGATAAATCATCATTTTCTACCTTCGGGTCAATTTCCTGCAAATAAAGTTACGAAATGAGATTATTCAGCCAAAATACCAGCTGTAATAACATGAACCAATCCATCTTTTGAAAAAAAAAAAGAATCAAATTAATGAAAAACCAGATTACTCTTAAAAAAATAGAACGGGAAACAAATGAAACCTGTTTTACTTTGTATATCATTTGTGAGAATGCAAAGAATGAAAGAAACGACTAAATGGATTTGTATCAGTATCATGCTTCACATGGATCAAAATACAAAGGGGAGAAGGCAAAGGCTAAATCTCGTGCTTAGTCAATGGCCATACATTTTTTTAATACCCAAGTGGAATATGTTCTAAATGAAATTGCAATAGAACGGGTATTCTGTAAGCCAACTGCCTGATTTGTTATTAACCTCTTCTTAGAATAAAGAAAAAAAATATATCACTGACGATTAGGTACTCAAGAAATAATGCAGAAATCACCACCATATTATTAAGAGAGCCTAATCACCACTTGGGATGGTTCATGAAGATGCAGGCCCCATCACTGAGCAACAATCCTGTGACCCACATGCCTCAAAGTACAAGCACAGACCCAAACCTGACCCCGAATTGGTAACTTTGCATCTCGTATAGCCTGGCCTAGGTAAATGCCTACTGACTTCCATACAAGGAAAATTAAGTGCAACATGCGACTTCTCTCTCTGCATACTGCCTCTCTCCTCAGATAACGCTGCTAACCTCCCCAGTCCCCTCCTAAAAATTCGGTGAGGCTACAATCCAATCAGTCCAATCACCATTCGCCAGAACACGCAGCCTGCCCATCCAATCCTCAAAAGCACCACCGAATTGGGTAGAGGTGGGATCAGGTGAAGACGACCCCGCGAGAAGAGTGGATTGGAGCCGTAAGACAGAGAATGGAATGGAGGAATTTCGCTATCCTTCTCTCTCTCTCTCTCTCTCTCTCTTTTTTTTTTTTGAAACTGCTATCCTTCTCTTGTGTTTACCATGGCGTAGAGGTTGGTGAATCCGCGGACGAGGGTGGGGAACTTGGTGAAGCGTTGCTGGAAGGCGTCGCTGAGGTTGTGCGCGGGGTCGGTGGAGATGACTAGCACGGACTGGCGGACCCCGGCGAGGAGGACGGAGAGGATGGAGCTGCAGGTGGTCTTGCCGACGCCGCCCTTGCCGCCGACGAAGACCCACTTGAGGGACTCCTGGTCTAGGAGGTTCCGCACCGTGGGCTCCGGCGCGTCGCCGGCGTCCACCACCGCCGCAGACGCCATGCTCCGATACCCGCGCGGCGATCGGGGTGGGCGAGAGGGGGCGATGAGATCTGGCGGAGTGGAGAATTGGAGATGAGGCGAACGGCGGTGGCGTGCCAGCTGGGGGCCGAAGTGGTACTGGAATTGTCTAGGTGGAAAATACCTTCACTCCTCTTGACGTTTTCTAACTTTGCATCATTTCACCTCGGTCCTGTCGTTTACCACTCAATTACCGTTGCATTTAATTTGTTGTTTTAAACTGTTTCCTCAGTTCACAACACTGAAAGCTGTTAAATTTGTAAAATAAATTTAGAAAATATACAAAAACTAAGATTAAATTCTGATGGACAGCGTCCTACTGGACAGTCTTATTATTGAATCACAGGCTCATTCGCTGGACACAATATAAAATTATATCGAGAAAATTCGAAACGACAAGACATTCTTTGATAGTATATTTTTTGCTAAGAGGATTTAATGATCTAATTTAATTGCCTTCGTTTCGTTCTGGTAAATTTTTTGTATTTTAAGAGAGCAACTTGGGAAAACATATCCTCATTTTAAGTTAGTCCTCATTTTAAGTTAGTCTTTGTTGTGCGTGTGGACGCAAACATAAAAAATTGAAATCAATAGCCAGGACTAAATATTTACCATGGCAGCTCTAATGGCAACTTCTAAGTTAGCTCAAAATATATTGTTTCATATTCTAATAGAAAAGAGGAAAAAGCTATCTCTTGATTAAGAGTGGAAAATAAAGTGTACCATCCTTCTCAAAATGCCGTTATGTGATGGAGAAGCAAAAGATGATTGTTGCTACAACCATATGTCTACGTAACTTCATTCGCGAGAGTCATTATGAGGATGCAAATTTTGGTAAATGCTATTAGAATCCAGATTATGTGCCAATTATACCTAAAATATATAGAAAGCATTTTGCTTCACAGAATACAGGCCATACATCAACTTTAGAATCTATTGATCGGAACATAGACAATTTTTGAGACGACCTTGCACGAGCAATATATCTTTCTACATCATCATGAGCATGTATGGTTGTATTAGTAGCATGACAAGTGATGCTGTTGTTAATGGGTCATGACTATGCAAAAAAACAATGGACTAATATTGGTTGATAATTCAATGTGCTATTTTATTTTTTTAATTTCAAATTCAAATACATTTCAATACAAAATAATATACAAACCAAGAACTATAGTTATTACAACAAATTAAATACAGGATACCTCGGACAATTGACCAAGTTAGATAGACAGGGATCTTGTACAATTGACCTCCTTACCCATGTATGTATTGGTATACGAAAACAACTTCACCGGCTTGGAGTTTGTGGAACTATAATAAAGATTAAAAAAAACAGCTTCATCATATCCAAATGTGCCTAATCCGAACTCTTCGTTCAGCCACAATCGCGACAGAAGAGCAAGTCTGTATATTATACTATTATCGGAACCAATTTTCACTAAAATCTGTCACGATACTGATCTCACTCAAAAACAGGACTCCGCAAATCTCTACTACTTAATCTAGTCCCAATTTATAAATTGTTTGACTTTTTTAATGCTTAAGTTTGACCACTCGTTTTATTTAAAAATTTTGTGAAAATAGTTAAATTTAACTTATTCTAAAAAAACTTCTATTAAGAAAGTAGGCCATAACAAAAAAATAAAATTAATGGAGGAGTACTTTGTAAAAAATCGACTATTGACGTCACTAGGAAAAAAATCAACAAACTCCTCACTTTTAATTTATATTTCGTGTGCTTTGATTCTGAGTTCAAGAAGCGAGAAATGACAGGCATTCCATTTCTATCTTGCCTACCCGCAGAGAAGGCGTCCAACGAGGAGGATCGCCAGGGAGTCAAGATCATAGGCCAGTGCGTACATCACGTAAGAAGCACGGCGCTGCTAAAGAGCAGCGGCCTGAAGTAGGGCCTGTAACCTGTTGGACCACGCGCTGAAGTAGACCGAGGAGAAGACCTGCGCGACGGCCATGGACCCGATGATGACGCCGCACGCCGTGGCGGCGGCGCCGAGGCTGGTGGCGTAGTCGTCGGCGGTCGGGACGATGATGTAGGTGTTCACCATGTACAGGAAGGTGTTCCCCAGGTTCAGCACCAGGGAGATGAAATGGTACTTGCCTTCCTCGATGTGTTCCTCCTCTGAACCTGAACCCGCGGTGTCCTCTTGCGCGATACGCGCGTGCTGCCCCAAGAACTGCAGGAAGTTCGTCGAGTTCGTCAGCTTGTCAGCCGTAGCCTTTTTCAGATCAATTATGGGGTCCTACATACACATAGTCAGATGCATCAGGATGAAACATTCATATACATCAGCTGTAGCACGTCCTCTGTTGCATCGACACTAATAGACGGACAGAAACAAACCTTTGGAATGGCCAGTGGGTGCTGATCATAGATATTCAGATAGCTTCCTTCGCGCTCCTCTAGATCGCTAAGGTTGCGAGATAATGCTCCAACAACAGCTCCAATACCCTAGTATATAATTCATTATAACGGTAAAATTAACAATTTTTTAAGATAAAGAACAGTGAAATCAACATGACCGAGATGTTTACCAGTTAACTCACCACATGTCTGAAAACCTGTTGAAGCTGGGAGTAAGGGTGGTTTGATCTGCTGCGAACATAATAATCTGTAAATTTATACCCCAAACGTTCATCGAATTTCTTCAGTATCTTCCGGACTGCATTGGCGTTAATATCGACAAACTTTAGGAGCTTCACAAGATCCTGGCCAACTTCCCTGTAGGCTTGTCTTAGTTCAGATATCTCCTGTAGAAGTGGTAATTCTTGAAGTCTTGCCTTTTCCTTCCCTAAATCTTCAAGCCTTGCTGCAATCAGTCCTTGCTGTTCTATCATGAACAGCACAATCTTTTCAATCTGACAGGGAAAACAACATTAGATCGTCTGATGGTCGTGTAATGTGTTCATTTAGGCGTGTTATAGAAAAAGAATTGTTGGTGGGATTGTGAAATATACCTCGTCATCAAGTCAACTTTGAGAAATCCTTCAAGACACGTCGGCGGTCGCCTTCTTTGGTCTGCTCCGAGTATTCCTTTACTCTTCCCTTCAACAGCTTGTAACTGAAGTAGTACCTAGAATCAAGCAGGAAATGAAGTTGGCAAGAGTAATTCAGTTTCAGTAGAGAAATGCATGTCCTAAATGTGATCACAGCATGGATTTTTTTTTTTCCTTCTAGAAAAACAGATGAGGAAAGCGTCCGTACTCCTCCCATCCTGGAATTTGATCTTTCGTCAATTTCTTGGAGAAGTTCACCATTTTTCTTCGTAGACTATGGCCTACATGAAAAACTACAACATTATACGAAGGCATCAGATTCAAAAAGGTGACCATATTTGTTCGACGTTGTCATATCAGCCATGATGAGTAACGACACAGTTTCCAAATCGAGGCACAGAAATAAGTGTGCTACCTCACACAAACATGGAAAATAATCAAATGCTCACCTGGAACCTTGGTGAATGATGATAACCACTGACAAGGATGATTCTAAAATGGATGGACCTTCTGCTAGTACCTACCAAGCTTATATAGCTCGCTCTTTGGGTTGAACTTTGTCAGGTTGAATGAGCAAGTTATGTATCAGTCTGAAAACTTTGGCTGCTGGAATAAGATGAAGAATTAATCTTGATATGCACAGTTGGACGACTTTGATACTTAATCCCACAAATTATAAAAAAAAAGGTTACACAGATGAAGCAAGACGGGATATATTATGGTGTTATCCCAGAAATAAAATAAAATTGCACATTATTCTTTGTTGAAACAAGTTGGAAAATTAATCTTGATATGGACAGTTGGACATCAAACGATATTTCCCTCCTGAAATAGAATAAAAACTGTGCAAATTTAATGTTTGACTTTTGAGTTCTTGTAATTGTTTAGCTTTGCGACAAATGCAAGCCTGAAATCCTTAGCTGATAGGAGCATAATACTGCACGCAAAAGCGGTTTTGTTGCCAAAAAACTTGCCTGCTTCAAACTTTCCGGCCCACATTACACTTGATAACACCTTTTTCAAGCTTATTTTCTTGTACAACGTGGCAGTCACTAGCTGACCCGCACTTGCAACAATAAAAACTGAAAGCAAACCAGCCGGGTCTGTTTCCCTGAAAAAAAAAACACCGTATCATTACGACAATGATGTATGATTTCATTGAGCAGTCATCAAGAAGCTGGAAGATAATTGAAGGTACTCTTATTTTATCTGAATAAAAGTACAGAAATGTGGAGGACTATACTTTTATTTAGAGTTGACCTCAGAGAGGAGTATATTTTTTAGGAAGGAAAAACAAAAGTCATATAGTTCCTAATTATCTGTACCCTGTTTCCATTGTTTTAAAAATAAGATAAGGTTTTTATTTAAAAAACTAAAGAACAGAGGAATAAATAAAGGTGATTTGGGTCTTCCATTCTACAATCACCAGGTGGTTCCAAATATTACCTTGAAAAAGAAATTTGCGCAGTTTTGCTATTCCCAAATCCCAATTGCAGAAGTCAAACGGTTCTCTCTCCATCCTCCTCCAAAAGAGAAGGCAAAAGAAAAGGGAAACTGAAAAGAAAAAAAGGGAGGAGGGAAGAAAACGGCCAGAAGGCAGAGAGGCCCACCAGCGTCGGCACGTGGGGCCCGCGCGCTAACGGGAGGAGAACCCAAACGGCAACGAGAGGCCAGAAGCCGCGCCCGAGACCCGCAAGTTGCCGGCGGCCGGCGCAAGCCTGAACTCCCCACCCCACCCTTGAATTCGACCTCCGCCACGGCCGACGGGCCCGACGCCGGCGGGAGAGGCAGAGACGGAGAGAAAGAGATGGGCGTGGGGGGCAGCTTCTGGGACCTGCTGAAGCCCTACGCGCGGCACGAGGGCGCGGGGTACCTACGCGGCCGCCGCGTCGCCGTCGACCTCTCCTTCTGGGTCGTCTCCCACAGCACCGCCATCCGGGCGCGCTTGCCGCGGGCGCGGAGCCCGCACCTCCGGACCACCTTCTTCCGCACCCTCTCCCTCTTCGCCAAGGTCTGGTGTCCCCCCGCCTCCTTCGGTCGGCTCTCGTCCTTCCCCCCTCTGACTTCCGCTCGTTTCTTGATCTCACCGAGTGTGTAGTGTCCTGACCTGACCTGCGTTTGGGCGATTCTGCATTCTGCAGTTGCTGCCTTAAGCTTTCCAAGATTTAATCTTGCTGGGGCTAGTTACTGCATTGCTCGATTTTTTTGGGGTTCCCCGATTCAAACCGTTTCCGCTGCATTGCCTCTGCAATTCCTGCAGATGGGCGCGTTCCCTGTGTTCGTGGTGGACGGCGAGCCGTCACCGCTCAAGTCGCAGGCGAGGGCGGCGCGCTTCTTCCGAGGCTCCGGGATGGACCTGGCCGCGTTGCCGAGCACAGAGGCGGAGTCCAGTGCGGCCGAGGCACCGGTCAAAAGGAGGAATGCTGCATTCACGCGATGCGTTGAGGAGTGCGTGGTGAGTTCCCGTCTCTTGGCAATGCCTGTGATCCTTCGTTCAATCTAGGGTTTAATTAGGGCTTGCAGAGCCGTCTGCCATGTTTAAGTATTCATCACGAGATTGAGTGATTCACAGCCACTGTAGTGTAGATTCCTCATATGACGCCACAACATCTCTTCTTGCTGCTTAAACGGTCAGCAACAATAATTTATATGCAGATGATACCTGCTCGTGTAAATATATGCATTGTTTTAAATGCTGGTTAATATTCCGTAAATTTTAGGAACTGCTTGAGTATCTTGGAATGCCTGTATTGAGGGCAAACGGCGAAGCTGAAGCCCTTTGCGCTCAGCTGAACAATGAAGGTCATGTAGATGCTTGCATCACTGCAGACAGTGATGCTTTCCTTTTCGGGGCTAAGACTGTCGTAAAGGTCCTCAGATCAAATTGCAAGGTAAGGACTCCTCTGTGGTTCTATGTCCACAGCAGGTGATTTGTTTTGTTTTTCATGTGCAATAGTTTCAAGACCATCAACTTTTCTTCAGGAACCTTTTGAGTGCTACCACATAGAAGACATTGAGTCTGGTCTTGGATTAAAGAGGAAGCAAATGGTGGCCATGGCGCTCCTTATCGGCAGTGACCATGATTTGCATGGGGTGCCTGGTTTTGGCCTGGAAACCGCACTTCGTTTTGTTCAGTTATTTGATGAGGATGAAATTTTAGATAAGTATGTGACCCCCTTTTTGCCCCCCGGTAGAATAATCTCCCCCAGTGCTGCATTCATGGAGCTAGTCATCTTATTTATACTTCTCCAGGTTACATGAAATTGGTAGAGGGGCATATCCATTCCTAGAAGGATTTGACAATGCACATATTGATGATCTCCCATCATCGTCCACAAAAAGCCCAGTTGTAAAATTGCCGCACTGCTCACATTGTGGTCACCCGGGCAGCAAGAAAAGTCATAGCAAGGATGGGTGCAATTATTGCTTGGTGGATTCTTTAGAGAATTGCGTGGAAAAACCAGCTGGATTCAAATGTGAATGTCCTAGTTGTGACGAGGTTGGATTTGTATTCGTTTAGTTATCCAAATCCTGTTGATTCTGATGCCTTACAGTATGTTTCACCTTCTCGTTTACCCTTGAATGGTTTATGATGAGTCACTGTCACTAGATTAATTTTAACTTTGTTATGACTGTTAGGCACGTGACCTAAAGGAACAGAGGCGACATGAAAATTGGCAAATCAAGGTCTGCAAAAGAATAGCTGCTGAGACAAATTTTCCTAATGAGGAGATCATTAAATTGTATCTAAGTGATAACAATCTGGCTGAAGGTAAGGAAAAGGAAAGTATGGCTCAACACCTTAGATCAGCATTATGATCATTTAAGTGTTGATTGAGTTGTTTTTCTTTGATCAAGGTTCCGAATTAGCATTTGTTTATAGTAAAACCCAAATTTTTAACCTGTTTGCAGAAAAGGGTGTTCCCTTGCTTAGTTGGAGTAAGCCTGATGTTGAAGCTTTGGTTGACTTGTTAAGTTATAAGCAGAATTGGGAGCCATCTTATATTCGCCAAAGGATGCTTCCTATGTTATCAACCATATATTTACGAGAGATGGCAATGGCATCATCTCCATCTGCACCATTGCTTCTTTGTGATCAATATGAATTTGATTCAATTCAACGGATTAAAATAAGGCATGGTCACCCTTATTACTTGGTGAAATGGAAGAGAGCTACCCGTGGTATGAATTCTAATGTGTCTAGCAAGAAGCCAGTAACGGAGGCAGAGACAAGTAGTGAGGTAGTGGTGTTGGATGAAGTTGAGGATGAGGATGAGGATACGGTGGTTTGCGAGTCTCCAGAGTTATTAGATGAACCTGATGTTCCACAAGTGCTTATTGATGATGGCTGCTCTTTTCTATTGACGGATGAAGACATTCAACTTGTTGGTTCTGCTTTTCCTAAGGAAACAGCAAGATTTCAGGAAGAACAGGTGTGCATTGGTTGCTTTCTTCGTATGATAATTTGAAACATGCATGACTTTTAGTCACTTACAGGACAATTTTAAGACTATTTGTTCTAGCAATATTTTCTTGTGAAGAAGTCTGCATTTACTTTATCAACATAGAACCAAGTTCCAGTTCAATCTTTATGCATTTAATTTTGTAGATGATTATACCAGCTGAAGAAATATCATATATTAGATCACTGGATTCCTCACATTTATGTTATGTGGCTCAGCATTACTTCTTCGCTATATAGGTAGGTTAGTAGTGACGCCAAATAAAATGGAAGCACACATTTATTTAGTTAATGCATGCTTCTAATTTAGGCTCTGAATTGTCATTTTTGTGTGTAATGTGGTGTCTCATCATTTATTTGTGGCTGTTTTATTGAAGAAACATCCACTGCAATGCTTTTGTCCGCTTCAGCTCACACATCTGTGTAAATTGTTGCAGAGGCTGAAAGAAGCAAGATCAAGATCACGAAAATCCAAATCAAGCTTAGCAGATAGTGCTTTCGAGACACCTAAAGGTCCGAGACCTAGTGGAGTGCAGCTTAGCATCACAGAGTTCTACCGCTCGAAGAAAGGGCAGAACATAGAATCTGGGAGTGGGAAGAAGCCAGCTGGAGAAGGGCACGCTGCGAAGGAAGGCTCAAGAAAATCCTCTGACAGGGACCTCAACAAGGACCTGCCAAAGTCTGTTCGACGCCGCCTCCTCTTCGATCATTGAGCACTAGGCTTGGCTTTTGGTGACCCACTGTAATCTTGCTGCCGCTGTTGTAAATGACCTCGAGAATGCCTTAACCTATTAGCCGGTGTAGATTAGATGCCGCGGCTCATTTTGTACAGGGAACAGAGGATCATAGATGTCGTGGGAAATGAAGCAGCTCTTATTAGTTCAGAATGATTATCTGGACCTCATCTTTGTCATAGTTTTAAGTGCTTTTGGGGGGCTCGCCTTGAATTCTAGGAATGGGTCTTATGCCCCTGTGCTAGAGGAGTACAGTAGCTTTTTTTTTTAATGACAGATTTGATGTCGTTCTACACTACTCCCTTCGTCCCATAAAGACTGTCGTTTTAAACTTTTCAGAAACTGTGTTTGACCGTCCAGTCTTATTCAAAAATTTTATACAAAATATAAAATCAATAAATAAATATTAAAGTGTCTCTAATGATATAACAAATCATAAAAAGATAAATGATATTTATACAAAATTTTCAAATAAGACGAATGGTCAAACGTGATATCTGAAAAATGTAAAACGATAGTCTTTCTGAAACGGAGGGAGTATGCGGTAGTAGATTTTAGACTGCAGAAGTGCAGTGGACCAGAAATGTAATAATGTAATGTAATGGTGTTTTCATCGGCCAGTTTGTAGCGCTGCGAGCCTGCGACATGATCTGGCGACCATGACAATCATGAGCACTCCGAGTCTCCGATGAAGCTTGTGTGTGACGATGACGGACGTCATCTTGGTAAATTACAACGGAACCGGCGTAGGCCGCCGCGGCGTCTCATCCCCGGCGGCGCTCGGACCCCACAATCCACCCTAACCCGGCGTCGCCGGCCACCATTGTAAACACCATGTCCTTGCCTTCTCCCACCGGCCAGCAGGCACCAGTCCACCCATTGGCCGGCAGTCCCTGCCGCCCCCCGCCAAGCAGCCTGTCGCCTCGATCATCATGTCATAACGATAAGCTGAGAAATCATGAGCAACGTTTGCCGTAGCCCAATTGTAGTACTGCCATCCGTATTGAAAAGCCTGACGTTTTAGGCTGCTGGCTTGTTTTCACAAAACATGACGTCCTGAGAGAGCAGCACAATGGTTGACGCGATTACCCCCGTCCGGTTGCGCGCCCGTTTGGCTGCCGCGGCGTTAAACACGCGCGTGACCTCCTCGTTCCTCACCCACATTCATGGCACGCGCGCCCCCATGCGACTCCCACGCTGCCATACCCAATCACCATGCTCACCATGCAAAATTAAGGACAGCAACAGAAATGTAGCCGCAAGGGGATCGAACCTGGGATGCAGCAACCAAACCACCGCACAATAGCCAGTTGACCTTGTTGACTTTGTTGTAAAGAGATACCCGCAGCCTTATTTAATAAGTGTAGAGATGAAAACTAACCCATAATTAATCACTTCTAGGTTATCACAACCCTGTCCTAAACGTCAAGTTTTTCAATATAGAGGGAGTACTGTAAGTACGAGCGAGGTTCGGCTGGACAGCCATAAATCATAACTAACACCGAACCCTTCACTCCCATCGTCAGATACCAGACGTAGCGCCGACCGCGGGGGGCACTAAAATGCCCAGATGTAATGTATGACACGTCAAAAACGCACGTTGGGGCCGATGGATGGAATGAACACAATACACGTTACTCTGTTCAGCCGAACAGAGTGATGCAGTGCAACGGAGGAAACTTGTGTGTGACCACGAATCCACGATGGATGGAGAGAGCTTCGGCCTCGGCTTGTCTTGGAACACTCACTTTTTGTTAAATCTTGTCCTTGGCTTGCGATGGCCGTTCTGACCGTTAATTCTTTTTTTTTTTTGGCATCACAGGACTTCATTAAATAATGACAGGAGTACAATCTGGCCCCCTAAGTCCGCTAGCCACTCTTGAATATCATCAATCCAGAACCAGGAGCGTTCGTCAGCTGACAGCATACTTGCACAGTAATGGGTCACCGAGTTGATATCTCTACGCACTGACTCAACTCGAAAACTAGCAAATTAAACTCCTGCCTATCCCTCCAACACAGACCACCAATCGACAATCTAAAACCTTCCATGTTCTATATCAGTGACTTAAGGCTGCTGGAATCAACTTCTAAGATTAAGCGATCGAATCCAAGCTCGGTCGTTAACTCCTGTCCTTCCTTAGCTGCCATGGCTTCAGCCGTCGGGGCATCGGGGATGTCATCAAACTATCACGTAGCTGCAGCTTGCACCTGCCCTGGTTATAGCGTATGACCACACCCGTACAACCAGTGCACCTAGCACTATCAAAGGCCATATTATTACCTCCTTAACGAGGAATAAACTGAAGGACGATGAGAGCATCCGCGTGTCCTTCGCGAATGCCGTTTTGACGTCTGTCACCTTCTATCGTCCACCAGCGGTTAGTTTTGTTTGTCCGAGATTACCGGCTTATTCGGTTCCTTTCGCATGCGCTTCGGCTGTGCCCACCAAACCGTAAACCATAGTTTTTCGAACCGGACCGAAGATCGAACCGACGAGGCCGTCGGTTCAATGGTCCAACCATTCAGGACCGGTTGAACCGCCGGTTCAAGTGTTTTGGACCGTTAAATTGAACCGGCCATATATATACACACAAAAATTAATTAATAATTGGCATTGAAACAACATATATATAATTACATAATTGACAGATGGCATAACATAATTTAATTGTGCAACACTAAGGTTCACAAATTAATCAGATCTGGACATTCCTAATATAGTCTAGCACTAATCATAATAAAAGACAGCTTCACCCATGACCAATCACCAAATAATAGCAAGCTAAAAATTCAGGACAGTAGCTCACCACCACCGGAAGCCATGCTGTTGGTCTTGTACTTGGAGGCTGGAGCACAGGAGCAGAGAAGCTCCTGCCTAGTACTGCCTTGTAGAACAGAGTAGCAGCAGCCAGCGCCTAGCAGGCTAGCACCAGGTCTCCAGACTCCAGGTCTAGGAAGCAGAGCAGATCAGCAGAGAAGCAGCAGCCGCCAGCCGCAGTAGCCATCGGCCGACCGCGCACTAGCCTACAGCCGCCGCCGGCCTGCAGCCACGCCGAGCTCGCCTGCAGCCGCCGCCCGCCCGTCGCCGTGCCACGCTCTCCCGCAGCCGGCCCGCTGCAGCGCCGCACTCGCCTCGCCTACAGCAGCGCCCTCCCGCGGCCTCTGCTTCTACCGCCGGCAAGGCTCCCAGATGCGCCGCCGCCCTTCGATTTTTTTTCTTTTTTTCCCGCTCGGTCTCGGTCACGGCCTCACGTTTCTCCACTCTCCACAGCCCCACAGCCTTAGAAGCTAAAGTTTCCAAAAAATAACAGATGAGCGAATCCTGAGCACACAGAGGTATTTTTGCCTAAATTTAAAAACCGCCCCGGTTCATATGGAACCGGCCGGTTCCGGTTCCTTAAAAACCGGCCGGTTCAACCGGTTTTTACCGGTCCGATTGCACGGGCGGTTGGTCTTTTAACGGTCGAACCGCCGGTCCTGTCCGGTTCGAAAAACTATGCCCTAAACAAATCGACCAGCTCAGCGTCCGCATCTCTCCCTTAGATGCCTCCGTCACCTCTTTCTTGCTCTCTCCGTCGCCTCGCCCTAGATCGGCGCCAACACCGCCCGGCTCCAGCGCTCTCAGCAGGAACCTCGCTCCCCCTCCTTCCTGAATCCTCTTCGCTCACTCCGTCGCCTCGCCCAGGATCGGTGCAACGCCGCCCGGCTCCGCCGATCTCTGCGAGAACATCGGCCCCTTCCTTCCTGATGCGGCCACAGGCCCTGCTGGTGCTTGTGTTGTAGATGTGGCGGCTGGCCTTCACAGCCGTTGTGTGCACGGATCGACTACAGAGAGGCAACCATGGCGTCTCTCCTGCAACCGCACTGCAGCAGCGCGGGCTTTGCCGGCGACCGTGCGTGTGCAGATCTAGGATGGAGACGCGGCGACGGTGTTGGGCTGAGGCGCTGACTGCCTTCCCCCATCGTCAACGGTTTCCGATTCGCATTCCTCTGCCTCCCATTCGCCTTGCTTGTGCACCCGACGGGCTTTGCAGTCTCCACTGAATCGAACACGACTACCATCTGACTCCCCATCGTCAACCATGCCAACGCGTATCGACCAGGTATGATTTTGTGAACCCCAAACCAAAATCTTCGTTTTTGATTCATGCGCAACCATAGGCTCAAACTGGTTGATAGCTAGCTTTGTCCAGCCGGTGGTCAGATAGGTCCATGTCATCTCAATAGATGTGGCAGTTGGGTTGTTTGTGAGGCTTGCCATTCAGCCATTGTAGTCCCATTACCAGCCAAGGGAGATGACAGGACGCAAAAACAGCAGGTAAACATGTTCTACACCAAGTTCGTTGTCTCTGCACTTGCTTATGGTTTTCTAACACCGTTGGGCCGCTATGATGTCGAACTGTACACCGTCAAACTTCCACTGTTTCTTTATGGGTTTGCCTACAGGAAGGATGCCTACAAGATTGAGATTTATCTCTTTCTTTGTCCCTATAGTATTGCAAACTGCTTCCATGGACTTTGTTGAGTTGAGTTTCTGCTTGGGACATGCTTTGACTCTTATCCATTTGAGATTCTTCCGTTCTCTACATTAGTTAGCAGTGGTTTTCTTTTGTCTACATCGTCTGCAACTAATTGAATGAACCCACCCTGCTTTGAGGGTGGACACGCAGATATATGTCAAGTGTGGATCTACATGTTTCTATCCTACTGCGGCTGTGCAACATTCTATAATCTTGAAGAGAATGTAATCATCAGCTGCCTTCTGGAGTTCTAGCAGCACAGCTGAAACTGGAGTATCCTCTACCTTATATCAAAAATACAAAAATAATATTGTTGTTTCTTCTTCTGACTAAGATAGTTTATTTTTTAGGCGCCGGCTCTATCAGAGGATGCTGCTGTACAAATGTTCTTTCTGCTTATATTTGCATTGGTGAGTCCTAAAGTATATCTTTCCTGTTAATGATTTTAGCTGTGCATCAAATTTCCAGGTTTGATCAATGTTTTACCTTTGGCCTAGCAAGCTCCACGTGCGGCATGTTTGATTTTCAGAATGGCTGATAATGATAGAACACTCAGGTTTGAGGCAACCCTTTTATAACCTGTTTCAGAGATCCTTGCCTTGTCTGCAAGCCAGGTGCGCTTCACAAGTCACTATAAGCTGAGCGGATTCAGTGAAAAAGTACATGTTTTCTGACGTGTGATTATTGGGATGGTGAAAACCAATGTATTCTTTATTTCACAATTTTTCGTTGTGAGACTGTAGATCCATGGCCTATGGTCATGCTGACTTGTGTGTTCACAAAAGTCACCTGTGTCTGCTCCCGCAAGATCATGGTCAAATTGGCATTTTACTTCTTGGTTTCTACTAACTAAAATTGTCTCACCTCTGTTCTGAAAGTAACTATTTTTGTATTGTGTGTTTAGGCCTCAGATTGCCAGCCTGACCATTATCTTTCCATTGTGCAATACAAGGAACTGGCGCACCCTTGCAAGCATGTTAGATTATTGGTCATACGTGTGCCGCCTGCAGCATAATGAAGAGATTCTTTTTCCTCATATATGTAACCCTTCTGTTGGTACAATTTTTTTCTTCCATAGGCATAGTTCGCTACTCATCAGACTATGCAAACTTGATGTATTCCCACATGATATCGGAGTGTCCAACTTGATTCATTGATAGTATCATGGACTGATAATTTTATAGTTACATTTGCTCTGTTCGAATATAAACATACAAATGTTACCAACAAATGTTTCTTTTTTAGTCATGTTAGACAAAACAGTGAGGTCCAATGTAGTATACTAACGCATATAGCGTAAGCGGGCGCAGCGAAGCGCGCCAGCCATCCTAGTCTATATTGACTTTGATCCATCCTTCATCCGGCGTTTTCCACTGCGTTTGGAAAAAGTCTAAATCCCGCTCCTGAACGTATGGATCCTGTAACACATGACCCCTTAACATATGAAACGGTCTAATTTATCTCCTGAACTATCTAAAACCGTCTATTTTACCCCTGGGCAGTTTTCGACGGCGGTTTGTTACAGTAAAATCAATTCTCTATTTTTTTATTTATTTCTACTGAGTGTTTGAAAAATCATAGTAAATCATAGAAAAATCATAAAATAAAAATTTCAAATTTATTGGACTCTACGTGATTAGATCTACATACTGAACATATAATATGGTATGCTTTAATATAAAGTTTTTGTTGTAGATTTACAGTAAACAAATTTAAATTTTTTATAGCAAAAACTTTGTACTAAAGCATACCATATTATATTTTCACTGTATAGATCTAATCATGTGGAGTCCAACAAAGCTAGATTTTTATTTTATGATTTTTCTATGATTTAGTATGATTTTTCAAACACTCAGCGAAAATAAATAAAAAATAGAAAACTGGTTTTACTGTAGTAAACCGCCGTCGAAAATCACCCAGGAGGTAAAATAGATGGTTTTGAATAATTCAGTGGGTAAATTAGACCGTTTCATAGGTTGAAGGATCATGTGTTTTAGGGTCATAGTTCACGGGGAGATTTAGACTTTTTCCACCGCGTTTTGTGTAATCGTTGCCCCCGCATCTTTGGGAGTTTCAGCGACGCCATGTCCTCCGGCAACTTTGAGATGAACCGTGCCGTAGACCCCCGGCTCTCCCATTGCGACGGGCATTGACCGTTAACTGTTGATTTGTTTTGCAAGTGCTGTACTAGAACACTCTGCTACTAGCTGCCTTGAAATATCTATCCGTTGGTTTGAATATGACTTATGCTGCTCCTGAAGGAAGTACGGAGTACACTTACTAGATGTGGACGCGACTCCAGTCGCCAAAGGCGATAAATATCTCTCTTCTCAGCATTGAGCGAGGTCAATCTCATGCATGTGGGGTTCCACGGCCCTACATGGACACGGTACACCCTATTATATATATCTGTTTTACCGTGCCATCTTAGATTGTTGCCATTGCAAGTAGACTGCCGTCAAGCCCGATATCAATATGAAGTAAGTACGGTGGACAAGTGGCTAGTGCACATAGTACTAGTAAGTTTTCAGACCAGAACTAGAAAAGCCGAAAAATATCATCACCGCTTTCAGATTTCCTGAAAAATATCACCGTTTGATATTTCCACGATCATTGGGTCAATGTTCTCTCGTCATTCGCTGTGCTGATTCACAACAGATGCATGCGCAGGACCAACGACGGCTAGATTCATTGTGCTGATTTTTGAACGGATACCTCCGCTCTCACTTCGTCCGGTGTCGCAGCTTGCTATCGAATGGTTGTGAGACTTGGATTGGACTGGCGGCCCAAGTGTCCATAGGCATGGGCCTTTCCTTTTCCAGTTTCCTCACACGCTGTACGGTGGCACTACTAAGGCCGTGTTTGGTTGCTATCAGATAGTAATTATCTCATTATCTCCTAGTAACTATGTCTTTAGAATCTAAACATAGTAGATTTAGTAATTGTTAGTTAGATCATTAGACAAAAACTATCTCATTATCTATACCAAATCGATAATGGGTCACTGTCTAACTAACCACTAGTGGAATCAAACAGGCCCTAAGGGCATTCTCAACGGGTGATGCAAATTGCCAACATGCGTGAGCATTGAGCCATGCAGGCTGTGAGATAAGATTTCTTGGGAGACATGCGAGATTAGCTATTGTTTTCTCACTAGCGCGTTGCTTTCGACCAACAGGATCATACTTGTGCTATCTATTTGTTCATTGTTGGGGACGCCCTAATGCTACTTGTTAAGCTTGGCAACAGGCTACAATTGGCCTCACTACTGCCTCCAGTATGGGGTCTCCACATTGGGGCAGATGGCCCTACTCCATCAGCCCACCAACGTGTCACTAACTCATTGTAGGTCATTGGGCTGCTTACATTCCTTGGCGAGATGAACTGATGGTTCGGCCCATTGCACACTCACCTTGGATGCACACGCGAGTTACACGCACGGTTGTTTGATAGGAACACAAATTCAGTCCCTTGGGTTTCCCCATAGCATGGTCCATGGAGACTTTTTTTCGCGAGCATACCCTATGGTACGTAAACAGAAGTAGAGTCCAAAGGTTAAATAGGACTAGCACATTATCCTAGGATTACTAGCGATTTCCCACAAACACATACGAATAGCAAGAAAACATGAGTGGGGGACTCTCCACTCAAAACCCTAACCAGCAACCTTGGTCCATGGAGATCGTAAACACAAAATAAGACATCATCATTAGTAGTGTGCCTTGTTGCTTCGCTTTAGTGAAGAAGTGGGTTTGGTGGTGTTGCACAGGGTGTGTTGAGATCCAATCCAACCGGCCATTGTTGGTAGTTGAGATAGTCGCTCGCCTTTGCCTTATTTAGGGGCTCTATTGTATCGCCTAGTCTGGATTCTTTTCTTTTTAATATAATTGGTAGCTCTGGTGCCTAATTTGTTTTTTTTAAAAAACATAAATAATGTGCACTGTGGAACGATCCATTAGCGACTAAGGCCCCCTTTGGAACACATGTTTTAGAAAACAAAGTAATAGAAAAAATTTAGGAATAGGATAGGAATGGGTAAAACATAGGATTGAAAAAATAGAGGAATGTATGGTTGTTTGGATGACCAACAAGAAAATACACATGGTTTCTAGATACAAGTGAAATGAGTTGTAGATCACTTATGTTATTAATCAATCATCTAAGGATTAAGAAACCTGGAACCAACACCTATAAGGATGGCAGACTTATTTTTCTCGATCCTAAGCGTAGGGGAGAGAGGGAGAGGGAGAGAGAACTGGAAGGAAAGTTTTCTATATTTATTCTATATAGGTTCTGTTCGCTAAACCTTAAAACCGTTTATTTTTTAGCGGTTCTGCAGTATTTTCCTCTCACAAGAAGTCAGCATTAGCGTTTATTTTCAGCTTCAGCGAACAGAACCTATAAATCCTAGACCTTGTCTGTGCAAAGGTTTCGTTGAGATACGTAGCCTGGACTCTGGAGTGATGAGAAAAGATCCTAGACAAAAGTTCACCCTTTTTGTCAACCTTGTCCTCGGCTACCGATGACTGCCTGACCTTCGTTCGCAAGTACTGTACAACAATGCTACTGTACACTTGTAGTGCAAGTGGCTTTACAGCTGAACTAGCTAGTCCTGACCGTTGTCTTGCAAGGGGAAGTGGAATTGTGCTACACCTACAACCTACAGAATTGGCGTTTTCGTCGCAGACTGATTGGTCGCTGTAACACACACATTACAAGCAAGCAGGGAGTTGCCGATCAAGTTGCCAAGCTTGGCCTCCGGCCTCTCCCTCTAAGCCGTCGACGACTCGATGCTGCCGATTCCATCGACAATCGCTTTTTGAAAACTGGAGCAGTAGCTGGCAAACAACGTTAGCATGCAACATAGTTTATAGTGTGTTTAGTTTGTTGAGTCATCTCATTCATCTCATGATTATATTTTTGGTGGAATCAACCTATTTCTTATGTATTTATAGGAACTAGTGAAGATGCACACGCACGTGTGTATAAAAATCTTTCATAAGAAAAATAACAATTAAGTTAACTAATTATTTTAACTACAAAATCATATTTACATAAGAATTTCTTTTCGAATGTATAGACTTTAATTAGAAGCAACCTCAAACTCATGGATCTCAACACAATACCGAATTTGTTTAAGGATATTTCTTATGGATGGATCTAAATCTTTTGTTATATCTCTGTGATAAGATCGCTATACCTAGCTACAAGATCAAAGCTTTACATATGACCATGAAGCACGGGAGAAGAGCACTCAGGTTGAGCTAGTACAACTCCTCGATGCTTGAATCGCCGTCGACCTTTCCCGGCAATGGAGTCGAACCCCAGCTGCACGGCGACGTCCTGCCTTAGCTTCTCCGACGGACGGTGGATCCTCCCCGCGATCACCCTGCACACGAGCAGCGCGTGCCTCACGCCACTGCTTAGCCCATCCTCGCCCGCAAAATCTCTTCTCTCCTTCCGATCTGGATCTCCATCATCGCCGTTCGCCTGTGCGTATGCTTGGACGCCTCCAAGCCCTCCACGGTACCTCACCCAGGCTTTGGATACGTAGATCGGACGGTCGTTACACGAAAAGAGTAAGATCTCAAACGACGGATGGTCTATATTCCACGATGTAGAAATCGAATGGTTATTATGGAGTGAGAGCCCCCAGAAAAAAACTCGCTCTTTTATAATAGTGATGACTTCTTGTGATGAATGAGATGGTCATATATCAACTCATACTATTCCATAAAGCATAAGAAATTCGTCGGACCAAACACACCCTTAGGCCTCGTTCGTTTCCGCCGGAATAGGCCGTTCCGGTGCCCAATCCACGTGGATTGTCTTCGGCCCGTTTCGAAACCGGGCATGGCTAGAAATGCCGTTCGGTTTGGCCTGGCCCGGAAAGGAAACTGGCCCGGTTTGGCCATTCCGCCTCCTCCACGGCCCGGAACTAAGCCGCACCTCATACCCTCCGGATCGAATCCTGGAGACGGCGCGAGGCTAGGTGACCACGAGCATCCGCGCTGGAGGCGACAGCGGGGCGGCGCGGCGCGAGCCGATGCCGGGGCGGCGCGAGGACGGAGACGCGATCGACCCCAACCCTACGTCCTTCCGTTTCCTCGTCCTTCTCGCCGGTGATTCCCTCGCTATACCCTTCGTCCTCCTCTTCTCTCCCAACTCTAGGGTTCTTGGATCATGGATGGCGAGCACGATGGTCTAGTTCTAATTGAGATCCGCGGTGCGGGTTCGTGGCGAGGTTGCGCCGGACGAGGCGCCAGTACGGGCCATACGGTGAGGTGTTGATGTCGCGGCCGCCGGCGCTGAAGAGGCTCTCCGGCTCGGCGACCGGCAGGCCTGGACGAGGGCGCGGTGCGCCAGGCGGCGGTCGGCGACGAAGACGTGCGTGGCGAAGAGGAGGCGGAGGGAGATGACGGGGCCGTGCCGCGCGTGCAGCTCGCGGAGGAGCGGGCCCAGGTCGAACACAGAGCGCCGGAGCGACAGAAACTTGGTGAGGAAGAGCAGCGTCGGCGGGCCGGGAGGGAGACGGCCCTTGCACTTGCTTGTGCTGCTGGGCGTCGAGTTCTTGCGGCCGCCATGGCTGCGGTAGTAGAGCAAGAAGAGGAGCTAGGCACCAAGTGACAGGAGCAGCAGGGGCCAGGCACCGGATTATTCTTCCAATGTCGCGGCTGCCGCAGCTTCTTGCGTGTGTGGTGCGGCTTCTTGCATGTGTAGTGCGGTGCAGCTTCTTGCGTCTTGTACCTATAGTACCATTTGTATTCTATCTCAAACATATTTCTTTTGATAATATATTAGCAAGTATATCTCGACCGGTGATAGTTTAGTGCTTTACTAGTATGTGCTGCTCCCACTCTGATGGCGTGACAACAAGAGCAGTACCCAGCTTCATGCATGTGCACTTTGTCAATTCTGCTTGTCTCTTTTCAGATACCTATTTTAAGTAAATCTCCTTTCAGATGGCTTAAAGTGTCAACCAAACTAGTAGGTCAGGCAGTAGAGTTACATGGTCAGTTGCCTGTGTTCTTGCTGGAATGTAAGTTACATGGCTAATATTGCTGAATTTTTTTTTTTTTTTTGACTAGATGCTGTTTTGCCATAGCAGGCACATGACTGCACTCCGCAGTTCACAGCATCCTAATCCCAGTTCCCAGCTGACAACATCGACATTGAGTCGAGACTTGAGCCTGAGATCTACCTTTGGCATGTCTTTTTCCTTACCAGAAATTCAGAATGTTGATCTCAAGCCAGTGCTCTACTTCTGACATGGGTTTTTCTAATCTAGAAACTCAGAATATTTGTCTCATGCCATATATCCCAACCTTCAGCTAGTCAATGGGAATATGGGATGCTAGCTCAACCTTCATTGTAAGATGAGGTACAAGACTTGGATGACATTGAGGTTCATGAGGTAACAGATGAAGATGATACAACCACTGAGAGGCAAGCAAGTGAGGTTGTAGCTATTGAAAGAAGTGGACTTGTAGCTATTGAAAGAAATGGACAACGAGGTACCCTAGCACATGATGAAGGAAGTGAGGTTGCAGCTGTTGAAAGAAGTGGACAGCGAAGAACTGTTACAACATCAAGAAACAAACAAGAAAAGGAAGAAAAGAGGCCTAGAAGGGGTGCAAAGTTAGAAGATATGATGGGAAGATACCTAGAAATGAGGACCAAGCAAGTAGAAGAAGAAGCTGCTGTAGCTAATGGTTTCTCTATCAAAAGGTGCATATCTGTTCTGAACACAATGCAATTGACCACGCAAGAAAAGGCCAAAGCTATTGCGGTCTTCATCAAGAGCAAAGAAAACAGAGAAGCTTTCCTATCTGGCTGCGAAGCAGACGTAGAATCAACTCTGATTTGGCTCAGAAGTGAGATGGTCTAGCAGGTAAAATCTCAGTCTACTTGTATTTTATTGTAGCTTAGATTTCTTTTTGTCAATATTTTCATTGATGCCAAGCTAACAATGCAACAGATCGATTAATATGCTGAACGGAAAGTAGTCAACTTGCACAATGCATGCCTTGATTCAATGGTCCTCAGTTATTGTTTTCTTTTAGTTCAGATTTTCTTGATTCAGTGCCTTCGCTCCTGTATAACTTGTAACTTTGAGTACTTGTTTGCTCTTGATTTATGATTGTAGGAGGCTTCCAAGGTCAGGACTTGCTGGAAAGGCTAGGTAAATCTCACTTGTTTATTTATCTAATAATTTGTAGTAGTCTTGATCAATCTGCAGTGCAGCATGCATGGATGTCACTATGTAAGCAGGTCTACTTTTTTAGCAATAAAAAAAAACAGTTCTCAGGGTCTACTTTGTTGCATGTCACTATATAGAAGTTATCTGGACTTTTGAAATTAGAAGTCTACTATTTTTCTACCAATATACTTGTGGCATAATTTATTACATAGTTTATGACATCACAATCTGTATTTTGGCGTGGTTTTTTCTTACAAATACCTTTTCTTGTTACCCGTAGATCCCTCCAGCACCATTTTGTGTTGGGCTAGGCATAAGTTGTATTTGAGTTGAAAATCTCTTATATAGTATAATATCTCATGAACCCAGTGACCAACCTTTTTTTTCCTTGTTGCAGTGTAGCAGCAGGTGAAGAAACTGAATTACTGGGGCAAGTGGGAGTTACAGAAGTATATCGCTAGAAGAGTGGCCGTTGTGAAGACAGTGAAGTTGCTTCTTATTTCTCGTAGATAGTCGTAGTTCGGCCGTCGAGCACCAATATACGATGGTTAAATGGGAGCTTATCTTATACCATCGGCACCAATATCATTTATCTTCAAAAGCCTACATGTTTGTTTGGATTTGGGTCTTCCATACCCTGCTGTTTTTTTTGGTACTGCACTTTTTTTTTTTTTTTTGTTGATGACAAGCACTTACATCAATTTGTCAGCTCGTAAAATTTCTTTTGGTTTTGCATGGAAATTTGAGTTGTTTCAAGTATGATAATATATATATATATGACAAATTGATGTGTATACATGCGGTTCTGTTAAATACTCAGTAGCCCTGTATACTCAGTTCTGTTAAATGCCTGGATATGTATACATGCGGTCAACAGCTCTGTATTTGTTCCTAGCTAACCGAACACCAAATAGGAAACCCCTGGATTGGTTTTGCTGGTGGATTGAACCCAGGCCTGGATTGAGTGACAGCAGGTGGATCAACTAATTCCAGGCCTGGATCAAAACCTGGCCTGGCACCAATCTGGTGCTGCTGAACGAGGCCTTAAACTCAACTTGTACTTAAACTCAACTTGTACTCACCGGTATTTTTTTACCCATGTGCCCATGAGCCGCAGAAGCTTGCGAATGGTTGGACTGCCGACAATACTTGTAGATTTCTATTTCTATGTCAAGTACTGTTGCCAGATTGCATCGGAGTAGTAATTTGATATTTAGGTCGGTAACACGCGACTTTGAAGTTGCCTAGAAATCTATCTGTTGTACTATCTGCAGTTGTGCTACTACCTGAAGGAAGGAAGTACGGAGGGCCCGTACATGTACCGGATGTGGAGTTGTCCAGTCGCCGGGTTTCTGATCGCGAAAGGCGACAAATATCATCTCTCATTCAGCTGATGGGTCAAACTCGTCATTCGCTATGTGACCACTGAACGGAACGTGTGTGTTTCTTCTCTACCCTATGCCCTGGCAGTTACACCCTACTGTATCTGTTTTACCGCGACTTGTGGTTCCACTAGTACCATTGCAGGTAGCCCGACGTCAATACGAAGGAAGTACGGTGGACTAATGCACATAGCACTGGTAAATATTACCGTTTCAGGTTTCAGCCATGAAGTTAGTTAGGACTTGGGACCAAGCTAGGACAGCTAGATTCACCGTGTTGAACGGACTCTCGCTCTTGTCCAGTGTGCCAGCTTGCTAGTGGACGTGAGACTTGGATTGAACTGGCCAACTTGTCCGTAGGTCTTTCCCGTTGCACACGCGCTGTGCGGTACTACTACTGCTTGTTAAGCTTAGCAACAAATTACAGTTGGCGTATGCAAGTTGCAACGTGCAGCCACGGTGTGAGCGCGCGCCTCAATGGGGCTACGCCGCATGGGCTCGCGGCGGCTTCGCCGTGGCATAAAGCACCCACCAGGTGGACGGACCTAATCTCAATGTTCTGACGCCCTGTTTAGTTGAGGAGAAATTTTGGGTTTGGTTACTATAGCACTTTCATTTGTATTCGGTAATTTTTGTCTAATTATACACTAACTAGACTTAAAAGATTCGTCTCGATATGTATTGACAAACTATGCAATTAGTTATTTTTTACCTACATTTAATGCTCAATGCACATGCCGCAAAATTGATATGACGGAGAATCTTGAAAATTTTTTGGAGAAGTTTAGAAACTAAACATGGCCTGAAGCAACGTCATCCATCCTGTCTTCTAAGGACTTGTTTGTCAGAGATTCGTATTTGAGAGTGTGGGCCAGCAAATCGCTCCATTTTCAATGTCCACTAACAAAGAAAGGTCACTTTCAACGGGAGCAAGTTTTTCCTATCTAATTCTACTAGTTATAATTTCTTATTTATATTTAGTTAAAGTTTAAAAAGTTTGTGTTACTTTTTTTTGAAAGGAGGAAGTATATCTGAGATTCTCTTTTTTTTTGCAAAGGGCAAGGGATTTATATTAAATTTTGGCACATTATATCCCAAAAAATACACATTGAAATAAAAAAATCATAATATTCTATCCAGATTATTCCATGGTCTAGTTCTCCAGTGGCTTCCCTTGAACATCAAAGCCAAAGTGCAATCCAAGCTGAAGCCGCAGCCTGGCTCAAGGCTCAGAGTTGAGCACGAGGAGCAAAGGTGCATAATCGAAGAAGTCCGATGAGAGGCATCATAGCTGATGACACGATGGACGACCCATTCAAGCGAGGCAAAAGTTCTATCTAGATGCTCCAGGGTCGGGTGATCGCGCCTATTCAACAAGGTAAAGAGCCGACCCACCAGGTGGACCTCTACTAGGCCAAGATTGTCGAGCAGTGCCTGGAAGCAACGCATGATACCTCGGTGCAACCTGCCATTATTCTTGTTTGCCGCCTGGCAAATGTGGGTGAAATCCCCATATTTCAGCCATGTCCTGGGCAAGCAGCCCGGACATCGCATATCCCCTGGATAAAGGCTGCTTTATCACTCCTAGAGGTAGGGCCGTACACATTTAACAACAGCCAGGGCTCACCAGTCCCATTCAGCGAAGAGAGCAAAGATTATGATGGAGAAATGTCGCATAGAGGGTTGTGACACCGCCCACAGGTGTTGTCTCCATGAGACCACCATGCCCCTGGAGACGCCAGATGTCGGAACGCAAACGTAATCAAAGTCAATCCCAATTGTACTGTGGTTTTTTCAAAAAAAAAATGTACTTGGTTCAAACTTAGACTCTTGTAGATACATATTGGATGCCTGCTGCTACGCGACAACGTTCTTAACAACGTTGCGCTGCGCCCAGATGTTGAGGCCGCGCACGTTCCAAACAAGCAAGTGATTTTCACTCATTGGGGGAATGATGTGGCGACAACTAGAGGCTCGTTCCTAGCAGAATAGACTCGTGGCGGCCTACGCACTGCGCCTGACACGCTTGGGGAAGAGTATCCGTATGCAAACTAATGTGACGAACTATAGCTAAGAGTACGTCGTTTACTACGGCTAAAAGAGTAAATGTTTACCACAAAGGAATAGCCACAACATAGAAGCGCCAAACCTAAGTTTCAAAAAGACAATCTACCAATGTCAAGACCTTTCAAATAGTACCACGCTAGTATTCTTCTTCATCATTTCAAAAATAAACACATTTATTCCTCTCTGTCCTAAAATAAGAATTACTATAGTATTCATGTTAATCAGACTACCTAAAACTTGACTAGATTTATCGCAAATATTAACAACATTTATATATTAAAATATCTTTATTATAAAAATAGATTTAAAGACTTATCCAATGTACTCATTATGTAATTGGAATATTTTCTTATATATATTCGATTAAATTTTAAAATACCTCACTTCTCGAAAAGTAAAATTGACATTTATTTTAGAGTAGAGTACCTATTAACCCCCCCCCAAATTATAGGAAGAGAAAGCTGCAGCAACAGTAGGATGCTGAATAAAATCGCAAAAATCCATCACTATCCGATTCCGATCCTCTGCTTCTCCCATTTGGGAAACACAACCGTCTGAAATTTTTCAGAAGCAAGTTACTGGTGTGCTAGTAGCTCCACAATGCAATGCCAGCGGTACCATGCTCGACATCCTCCCACCACGCGTCGCCGGCGTCCGGCGGGTCCACGAGCAGCCCCTGCGCCAGGCTCGCGTAGTACGATCCGGCATCAACCATGCCACCGAACCTGAACACGTCCTCGAACTGGAGTGCGGCGTCGTTGGCGCCATGCAACGAGTCCGCATTGCCGTCATCCTCCTTCGCCGGCGATGACGGCGTCGGTTCGGGCACCGAGCGCCGCCGGAACGCCTCGACGGCCTCGGAGACGGCGTCCTTGATGAGCTCCCGCGCGCTGGCGGCCAGCTCTGGCGGCGGCGCCGACGACAGCGCGCCGGCCGCGGCCGGCATCAGCGGCGGGAGCAGCCACGCCGAGTCGGCGAAGTTGAGGCAGGCGCCGCCGCGGCCCGCGAGCGCGATGGCGGCGGCGTCGTGCGCGCGCGCCGCTAGCTCGGGCGTGGCGAAGGTGCCGAGCCAGAGCCTCGACCCGCGCCCTCCCGGGACGCGCACCTCGCACACCCACCGCTCCGCCTGGCCGCGGCGACGGACGCCGCGGTACACCGGGTGCCGCGTCTCCCGGAACTTGGTCCGCCCCGCCGGCTTCTTCGGCGGCGCCGACCACACTGTCCTGTACTCCTCGTGCTCCGCGGACGAAATCGGCGAGGGCGAGGGCGTGCCCATTGCAGGCTCGCTGAAGATCAGCAGCTTCGTAGTAGTGTGTGTGGTGGTGGTGGCCCTGGTCGAGGTCGAGCTGGGAACGATGGAGCAGTGGAGCAGTGGAGCTTGGATGGAGGGAGCGGAAGGCGGCCAGGAAAGTATATATAGCCGCCATTGCTGGTGCAGGGCAGGCGGCAAGTTGGTGACGACTGGTCGTCAGTGCCGCGGGGAGTGAGAGGCGATTAGCTGGAAGTGGAAAGCGAGACAGCTTGGAGGAACGGCGTGCGTGGCGGTCCGAGTCAGCCACCACCATGGCGGTGGCGGGGTCCGGCGGTCAGCGGGTGGTAGCAGTTGCATGGCGTGTGGTCTGCAGGTCTCCGTTTACTTTTCAAAGCTGCTTGCCTGCGGTGGCTCGCTCTTCGGCGGTGGCCAGTTGACAACGTACCGAGTATATCTTGGCTGGATTTACCACCATGTTTCGGTTTCTCGGCTGACTGAGAGAAATCTTGAAGGCCTGTGGCTTTGTTGAGTTGACCATCTAGATGTGAACGTCCATGTCAGCGTAGTCTCTTTCCGTGTCCAAACATAGTGACCATGAGTGCAACAGTAGACATAATCAAGTTTTCGTCTTGTATCAGGTTGCGTTCGAATCAACCGAAAAAACGGAGATTCTTTAGGTCGGCTTCGAGAAATTATCGAGGAAAGAGGTGACGAGAGCTGAGAATTGAGAAGTGCTTGTTGAGTCGTTGTCAGTTTGTCACATTACCGTGTTGTGAATAAAAGAGCGTGGCTGCTTTCCATCCGCCCAGTGAAAACTTGCGCTTCAACCAGCGGAGCCTGTTGTCCACAAAAAAAAAAAAAAAAAAAAAAAAAAAAAAAAAAAAAAAAAAGAAGGGGGAGCCCATGACCAGACTTGGTCAGAACTCGGAAGTAGCGGAACAGTGGCCACATCTTCTGGATCGCTCACTGGGGCCGGACAGCCCCTGGCAGCTGCGTGAAAGTTACCTCTAGCGGTTGCTCGTTTCTTGGACCGTCACATGTTACCGTCACAGCTCCGATTTTGAACGGTTGATGGAACGCCTCCTCCTGTAAGGATCCGTTTCACAAGCATCCAGAGATTCTAGAGCATGAACCAGTGTCTTTCTTTGATGCATGTGTTGCTTTCGTGTTCCCTTTTATGGAATGAATGAAAGTACTTGCTCGCAAGACAAGAACAGCGGGCCAAAAATTGGAACGAAGACTTGGGATCTGTTTTGAAGTTAATTTGCTGGGAATCAATTTGAATTTTGTCACAGAGTAGTACAATACAATCAGTTGGGGGAGTGTCAAGCTTCTTGGTAACTTGCTAGTAGCTCCAGAGCGCGACGTCAGCTCCGGCGTCACAGCAGTCACCATGATCCCAGGCGGCCACCGGCGGTGGCGGCTCCACGAGCAGCCCTTCCGCGAGGCTGGCGTAGTACAGGTCCAAGTCCAAGTCCATGTCCCCGAACCAGTCGGGCTGGAACACGTCGCCGTCCAACGCCGCCGCCGTTTCACCGGCCTTCGCAGGCGCGTGCTCAACCGCCGGCGCTGCCGGCGGCGGCGAGCCGGAAGAAACGCCCGGCGGCGTCGTCGACGAGGGAGGCGCGGACACGCCCGAGGTCGCTTCGTCGACGACGGAGCCACCGGCGCCGGGTGCCCCGAAGCGGCGCTGGAAGTCGGCGACGGCCTCGAGCGCCGCTCGGCGGGCGTCGTCCAGGCCCGGGAGCGCGGCGGACGGCGGCGGCACGGCGAGCAGCCACGCGGAGTCCGGGAAGTTGAGGCACGCCGCGCCGCGCCGGCCCAGGGCGAGCATGGCGGCGTCGTGGGCGCGCGCCGCCGCCTCGGCGGCGAGGTAGGTGCCGAGCCACAGCCGCGCGCCCCGCTTCCCCGGGACGCGCACCTCGCACACCCACCGGCCCGCGGCGCCCCGCCGCCGCACGCCGCGGAACACCGGGTGCCGCGTCTCCCGGAACTTGGTGCGCCCCGCGGGGCGCTTCTTGGGCGGCTGCGGCTGCTGCGAGGACGACGGGGACCAGCAGACCGCCTTGTTCTGCTCGGAGGACGAGGACGCCGAGGACGCCGAGGTGGAGGACGAGGAGGTCGCGTGCTGGAGCACAGTGCCCATGTCCATGGCTGCCGCTGCGCTGATCAGTGATCACTTAGTGCCGGTGGCTGCTTGCTTGAGCTTGCTGCTAGGAGTGGAGGTGGAGTGAGCTGGTGGTTCCTTGATCCTCGTCTGGAGCTTGAGCTGAGTGCTGCTGTGGAGCGTGTGGTTTTGTGAGAGGTGTATTTATAGGTATGCCCTGGGCTGCGATGTTGGTTTTCACACGCGGAGAAGCCATCCATGATTCCATGGTGACGAAAAGGGCGCGGCGGGTTGGGGTTTGGGGTGCTGGCCGCGGCAAAGGAAACAGCTGGTGCCAGCGGATTCTTTGGGAGGCTGGGTACTAAAAATATGTTTCAGCTGCTGGGGCGCTTTTTTTTTTTTAATCTTAGATGCTGGGCTGGGGCCGTGTGGGGGCTGGACGGCTGGGGAAATATGCTGTGCCGTGCAGGTGCAGCTCGCTCGCTGCTGGGGAGTGGAGTGGAGGACATGCCCCACCTGCTCCTAACTGAGAAGGCAAATCGGACACTGATGGGAAGTGAGTGATGGTTTTCTTTATCTTCTTTTCTGCCTTTTCCTTTCTTTTTCCTTATGAGTGTGAAATACCACAGCCATACAGGGATTCAGGGAACGAAGCGTCTTGCCATCTTGATCTTGGGACCGAAAGAAACTTAAACATGCAGATCCATTTTGTAGGTTAGAGTAAATAAAGTTCAAAATGGACCACTTTCTGCTCCCTCCGATCTAAATTGCACTTCGTAAGTTATTTTAACTGCATCTAGATGTAGTATTTGTGTTGATGCAAATCAAAATCTATAGAATTAGAGAAGTCAAAATGACATGTAATTTAAGATGGAGCATTATATATCATCTTATAAATTTATTTTTGTATATTCTGTGCTTTCGGAGTCCATGGATGCTAATTACAAATTTTGTCAATTTCAAATATTCAAAGACAATGAAGCTAAAATTACCAGGACACAAATATCACTCGTAACACATCAGCTAGGGACTGCTCACATCTAAATTTTGCCGTGCCAAGTGCCAAAGATTTGAAACCTTAGTAGACTATAGATGAACCATCGGTACCCCCGGGTCATCGTGACCTAAAAATCAGCGCGTACAATACAAGTCTACTACGAGCAAAGATTCCTGAGTAAACTAATCGAACCAGCTCCAAACAAACTGGATCCAGTGAGCCGCTATAAAAGGCACATGTTGAATCTCTCCAAATTCCAAATTCCAAATTCCATAGCGAGGGAGCTCTACTGGTACTGGAGTAGAAAAAGGCAGCGCCAGCCGTTTCCTTAACCGTATCCAGCCCGCCGGCAGGCGTTTCCAGTTTCCGCACGCCTTCCTTCCTTCCCCTGATCCCCTCCCTGCCTCCGGGTGACCAGCTACTGAAGCACGACGCGAGTCCTCGGTCGGGCTGATGCAGACCCGTCGCAGCGGCCGCTGACTAGGGACGGCGGACGGCGACCCGAGTGAGCCAAGCCCGCCGCGGGAATATCTGCTTGAGGCTGAGGCTGAGACGGGACCGCTTGATTTTTTTTCTCCACCCCGTAGGGGCTGTCTGTAGTACTGCATTCCGGCCGCCGTTTTCGCGTTGCCTGCCTTTCCCAGTTTCGCCTCTTGGAGCTTCCGGAGGCCGATATTTTTATTGTGGGCGGTGGAGCCGCGGAGGCGCCGAGGGCCCCAGTAGGCAGGCAGCTTCCGATCCGTGCAGTGGGTTTTCTTTGCTGCTGGACGCTGGTGCTCGCTGTTGCTTTTCTCTTGTAAACAAAATCAGAATCAACCGATGTCAGCGGTTTTTCCAGAGAAATGGATACTTTTTTAAAAAAAAATAATCACGATATACTTGGACTTTTGTTTATCCTAAAGGAAAAAGTGTTTCGCTCATATAAGTAAATTACTAGTGGCTCGGGAATCGGGATACATCCTTGCATTTTGGAGAACCCTGCTCGCAAGTGAGAATCAGAACCCTAGAAATTTCAAAATTTGACTCTGCTACTCGCTTCGTACTGAAATAAACATATCCTCCTATCTCGGTTATAGAGAATATTTTTAAAATTTATTTAAGTATATATAAGAAATACTAACTTATATTTGGTATGTGTAAATGAACATTATTTATTTATCTTAAAATACGCTTACGTATATAATATAATACTGTTTCTATATAACTACTTATATTTAAAAGGGTTCAACTCATAATGTGATGGATATTTGTTATGGACAAGACTGAATGAAACCTAACTTGTTAAGTGGTGTACCATATAATATAGGAGTTGCTAAAATTCAGGTGCCCGAATTTTACCTTTTTCAGGCGATGATTATTACAAATATTTTATATTAAAATTGCAGGTTTAATTCATCGCAATTTTTGTAGGTATAATCTGCAATTTTTAGATCTAAAATAAAAAAACTTGCTAGACAATATTATAAATCCGACAAAATTTTGATCCATATTTACACAAAGACAATTAACAATTATTTTTATAGTTAGACAAAGAAATTTTTTTGATATATTAATAACACAAAAAACAATTAACAAATCATAAACAATCAAGCTTCTACTATTCAGCATGCCGTGCGTCACTCCAATTTGCACCAGGTATTTTTAGCATCACGCATGGCACCAGTGATGCCCGACGTCGCCTGAAGGGGCTAAAAAAATCAGGCGCCTGATATATAGGAACAGTGATATAATATTCGGGGAAACATGTCAAACTTTTCATGTACACCGTTGCACAACCATATAATTTATGTTCTTATGAAAGTAGACCTCGTTATGGGTCACTGGACTGGATAACCCAACCTGTCCTATAAAAACTCGACGTAATTCAGCCAACCAACCTTTCCTGACAAAATCGAGCCAATCCGATTTGGCCGTACACCGAGTCCATTTCAAGTCACGACTTCGAACCCATAAACCAATCCAACTAAGAAAATCCTGACCTAAGGTATAAAAGCTAAGAAATAGACCGTTAGGTCAGGCTTATGTCAAAGATTTTAACTCGACTCGACTTAACTGGCATTTAATAAGGTCTACATGGACGTTTCGTAATGTTCGAGGACCTCCAAGAATCCTTTTTATATATTTATGTGTTGGTAGAAATAGATATTGATGAAAATAGTTCCTGCCAATATTTTTTAACCAAATATTTAAATGTTTGCATCCTTTGTTTTTTCTCTTTCTCACTCATTTGTTGAAGATCGAAAGTAGAGCCAACTCTTCAAGTACCGAACAAAATATAGACAGATTATTGAAAAGTGAAGAAGAGATGTAGAATTTTTATTAGGGCGTCACTATATCAGAATTTAGACTCTGTTCGCTTCAGCTAAAGAACGTCTATTTTTTAGCTCTGGAACAATATTTTCTCTCACAACAAATCAGATTTAGCTAAAATCAGCTCAGCTTTTCGGCTCTAGATAATTAGATTTTGGAAAGGCCAATGCCAACTGCCATTTTTTATGAAGACTGGTAGTTAGGGGGGGACGAGTTCAGGACTTGAGGTTACTCTCTGTTTCTGTCACGTGCTCTGTTTTGGGGAGTCAGGGGCATGCTCTGTTTTGCTTTTCCAAACTTGCTCTGTTTTCATTATCAGTACGAGTAGTAACCACTACAGTCCCAAAATTTGGCAAGGAGAGCCAACAGAAAAAAGAAGAAGGGAAATTTAAGATGCCAACGTCCTCAATTCTAGTAGCTCCACAGTGGCACGTCGGCGACATTGGCATAGCCGTCGTCACCGAACGCCGGAACCGCGGACGGCAGCTCCATGAGCATTCCCTGCGCCATGCTCGCGTAGTACAGATCCCAGCTCATGTCATTGAACACGTCCAGCTGGAACAGGCGCGTCCTCCGTCTCCGTGGCCGGAGACGACTCCTCGCCTGTCAGGTAGGCAGCATCGTCCTCGTTGCCCGAGGTGGACGACGGCGCTGGCGACGTGGCCGAGCGCGCGTCGTCCCCGGCGGCGGCCGCCCCATCGCGGCGCTGGAGCTGGAAGAAGTCCTCCACGGCGTCGGCGACCGCACGGCGGACGTCGGCGTGGCTGGCGTACGAGGCGGGGACCGCGAGCAGCCACGCGGAGTCGGCGAAGTTGAGGCACGCGCCCGCGCCGGCGACGGCGAAGCATGGCGGCGTCGTGCGCGCGCGCCGCGGCCTCGGCGGTGTCGAACGTGCCGAGCCAGAGCCTGCAGCCGCGCCTCCCGGGGACGCGCACCTCGCACACCCACCGCCCGGCGTTGCCTCGGCGCCGGACGCCGCGGAACACCGGGTGCCGCGTCTCCCGGAACTTGGTCCGCCCCGCGGGCCGCTTCGGCGGCGACGTCCACACCGTCTGGTGGTGGTGCTCCGACGAGGTCGAGGGCGAGGGCGAGGCCGAAGACCAGCTGCTCGCCGGGCTCGACGACTCGGCGCTCATCTCCTTCTTGATCGGACACATGCTGTTCTCGATCACCTGTGGAGCGATTGCTTAGCTCTCGAGTGGATGTTGTGGTTACTGGTTACCTTTGCTGCTGCTTGAAATTTGTTGGGGTGGTTTTGCGATGCGATGGTGGATTTGCGGGCGCATATTTATAGGTGGTGGCGGATGCAGGGGAAAAAACGCGGGGGAGGGAGCACACAGCTGGAGTAAGGAAAGCAGAGAGAAAGGGGGACGCATCTGGCTAAGGCCGAAGATGCAACTTGCAGGCAGCAGGCGACAGTAGGGGCTTCGAGAGTGACCTGATATTTTCATTACTTGGTGTAGAATATGGCGCGAGTACAACCACAAGACTGCTTTTGCTTCCGCTAACGGTTTCCGTCTCTCCGTAACCAACAACGGTTTTCTGGTCTGGTCATATACCACTCTTGTTCTGTGTCTTTTTTTAGGATTTGCTAGAATTTAGGTTCGGACATTTAGTTTCGCTGCGGACAATTGCTAGTGTATACATTTCGTACTAAAATTACAGTTTTAGTTTGTTGCAATTTAGGTAAGGTGTAGTCTGTAATTTTTGAATTTGAGGTTAAAAAATCCGTTAGATAAAATCACAAGTCTGATAAAATTTTAGTTGTGTTAACACAAAGACAATTAACAATCACGTTTATAGTTTGACAAAGACAAAAATTTAAGATATTACGCCACAAACAATTTCTGGTTCAGTGTAGATCAGGAGGAACATGTGCTGCTTGAGAGTTGGGACTCGGTGTATCTTGAGAGTCCGTCTGGTCAAGTCAGCACGTCGAATAGAAGCTTATGTTTCTCGGTCATTTAATCAAAGATTGGATTTCCTCTCAATGAAATGAAATTGATGAAATCTATAGTAGTACTCCCTCGGCTCAGAAAAAAAATAATTTTAGCACAATATTATGATTTTGTATCTTAAATTTAATAAATTATAGATAAAAATTTCAGTATTTATGATATCAAATAAATATTAATTATGAATGTATTTTTATAATAAATTAAATAGAGTCACAAATATAAATAGCATTCACTAAAAATTCATTAGAAATTCGGTCAATATGAACTATTTTTTATGGCATGTAACCCATAATTACATTTTTACCCGACGGGAGTGAATATCTCATCAACAAGGCAAGCACACCTACCCGGGCCGAGTTGCTGTGGTTCATCTGTGTTGTGCGTCGCATACTACGCTGCAAGCCTGCAAGAAAATGAAAAACTGGAGAGAAAAGTCTTCCTTGACAAACACCGTCTCGGCAACTCCAAGCCTACTGCCACTGGAGCCTGGAGGGGAGGCGCGAGCCCGCGATGCTAAAACTGAAACCACCCGCAGCCGGGAAGCTCCCGCACCTGAACACTGCTTGCCTGGGAATCTGGGATGGGACCGACCGAGTCTGACCGAGTTCCCGGGCAATCGGACAAACCTCCGCTTTTGATGCGTCCCGGCTTCGCTCAATGAACAGTGTTTGCCCAACTTGTGGGAGGGGACGTCGTCGTAACCATGGCGAGTTGGCCACACTCAACAATCACTCACACTCACCTACGAATGTCGTCGTCGTCGCTCGCGTCGCGGCCTTCCATCAAAACGAAAAGGCGAGAGAGGGCTGCGAGAAAGAACGGCACGCGCGCCCGGTGACGGGCTGACGGTGACGGCATGGCCATGGCCAACCGAACCCCAGCTCAGCTGTGTCCTCTGTCGCTTGCTTTGCTCGTGGTTCCACTAGTGGCAAAGGCCTAAAAAATGGTAGAGTACTAGTAGTGGAATATTCTCAGTCCAGTTGCCGGTTCGGGCGCCTAAGGGGGCGGCAGCGACGGCGACGTCGCGGGAGGGGAGGTGCCGGGTGCGTGCGCCGCGCGCAGCCCGAGCCCTGAGCCTGAGCCTGAGCTTATCCGCCCGCGCCGTGGATCCGCCGTGGCGACGAGTAGAAAATATGGGGAAGGTTAGCCGTTCCCGGTGGGAATTCGAGTCAGTGCTGACGGTCACGGTCCTGGACGGGACGGCTGGAAGATTTCTTTACTCGATTCTTTGAGTAGCCGATGAAGTCTCGTTCCGATTGGTCAAGGTTGATTGGAGAAAAATGCAGAGGAAAATCGCGACAGGAACAAATCACCTGAGGCATATGCTGTCATTAGGGGGTGTTACAGCTGTAGTAGCGATCAACTCTCTGGGTTGTGTGTGTGTGTTTTTAACAAATCTTCAATTCCTTGTCACACTGTCATTTCGAGTTCGTTTACTCTGTCAACAGTTGACGTGCTATTGCCCCCCGTGTGTAGCAGCATCACTGCTGACATGCGAGCGTTCTGACTTCTGACTGACTGTCAACAGAGCACGGCTACACGCGCGAGGCGAGGGTCGTCCGTCCCCTCCCCTGTTTCCGTTGAATAGGCGAGCCGCTCCTCACTTGGTTATGGGCTTTGGCCATAGAATAACATTCTGCCAATTAAACAACAGTATATCAGACAGACAAGTTGAGGGTCAAACACTACTATAACCACCGCTAGGGGTCCAGTTACATGATTCGTAATGCTCAAATTCTGGTCTCAACATGTTCATATTTTAAATAAATACATCTTCTTTTAGGAAAAGCCGTCATCGAAAATTTATTCATTATCGTAAAATAGGATTCATGGACCGAAATGAAACTAACTTGGTCTGTCTAAAGCAAAATCTCGTGTACAACTGCGTTTGCTTCTCTTTGTCAGTGTGTGAAGTGGACTCTCCCAACTCTCTTTCAACTCGGAACAGTGTTATCATTATTTTTATTATCTGATCTTGTTTCATGCATACTATGGATTTACTATTTATTGCATCCTTAGTAAGTGCAAAGGCTGAAGTAATTATTTGTTAGAAAAAATACAGTATCATTTTTGCTAGTCTTATAAAATGTCGATGGGCATGCTCTGTTTTGACGTTCCCCCAAACTTGCTCTCATCGGAGGATAAGCAAAGAAACGCAAAATTTCAGACTACAACGGCCTCAGAGTCTCTAGTAGCTCCAGAGTGGCTCATCGGCGAAGCCTTCGTCCACGAACGCGGTGACCGCGGACGGCGGCTCCACGAGCATCCCCTGCGCCAAGCTCGCGTAGTACAGGTCCCAGCTCATGTCACAGAACACGTCCAATTCGAACGGCGACGCCCAGGTGGGCCGAGAGGAATCAGAGGACTCCCCGGCGTCATCAGAGGTGTCGCCGTCGTCGCCGGAAGTGGAAGGGGACGGGGACGACGGCGTCGATGACGTGGCCGAGAGCGCGTCGTCCTCACGGCGGCGCAGGAAGTCCTCCACGGCATCCGCGACCGCGTGGCGGACCTCGGCGAGGCTGGCGTACGAGGCCGGCACGGCGAGCAGCCAGGCCGAGTCGGCGAAGTTGAGGCAGGCGCCGCCCGCGCCGGCGACGGCGAGCATGGCGGCGTCGTGCGCGCGCGCCGCGGCCTCGGCGGTGTCGAAGGTGCCGAGCCAGAGCCTGCAGCCGCGCCTCCCCGGCACGCGCACCTCGCACACCCACCGCCCGGCGTTGCCCCGGCGCCGGACGCCGCGGAACACCGGGTGCCGCGTCTCCCGGAACTTGGTCCGCCCCGCCGGCCGCTTCGGCGGCGACGTCCACACCGTCTGGTGGTGCTCCGACTCCGACGAGGTCGAGCCTGAGGCCGAGCTGCGTGGCGAGCTCGTCGACTCTCCAGTCATCTCCTTCTTGATTGGGCACATCGTTCTCTGTTCTGTTCACTTCTCTGCTTGAGCCTCGGATTGTGTGGTGTTGGTGTGGCTGCCTTTTGTTCTGCTTGAGTTGAGTTGCTCGAGTGGTTTTCGGCTATGGCAATGGCGGATTTGAGGACGGTTTTCGGCGATGGCAATGGCGGATTTGAGGACGCGTATTTATAGGTGCTGGCTGGAGGTTGGAGCAGAGATCTGCAGTCATCAGCTTAGCTGAACAGAGTAAAAAACGCGGGAGGGGAGGGGAGCCAGTGGGCTTGGTCCCCCTGGTCCCAGCTGGAGAAGAGAGCAAGGGGGCTGCATCTGGGTAAGGACGGGGATGCAAGTTGCAGCTTGTTGCAAGTAGGCAGGCAACATGGTGATTTCGATAGTGACTTGACGGTACTAATTGTATTGGTGTAGTGCGGCCACACGGATGTTTTCGTTTCCGGTACCAGTTTCTGTCTAGTTTCGGCGTTACACGCAGCCCTTTTCGAGCGTATCAAAATGCTACTACTACTAGTAATCGGTTACAAAGAAAAATGATATAGTAATCTAGTACAAGTACTATCAACAAAAATAAAGTGTCTCCTTTCTTTTCTTTGTATAAGCAAAAATCAATGTCACTCTTGTTTCATGATAAGGAAAAGAAATGGCTGCACTACGTAGCTTCAATTTCTGGTGCACTTGCCTGGGAAATTTTTCTCAATCAATGAACAGCTAGTGTGTCTGGTCAATTAATTTAAGAGTTTTTATCCGCACGTTGATGATCTCATACCCTCATACACTCAATCTTATAAGGGGACTTAGCAATTAGCATACTGACAGGAATTTGGGATTTAGCTGTCGATGTAGTGTACATTCTAAACTAATACCAATATGTTTCTTCCTTAAATCCTAGTCATCGCACCTTTTCAGAATTTAACGACGTTACCCATCGATAGCGAGGTGTTTATGGTGACTTCTTCAATCTCGAGATCTGTCAGCGTAGTCTTTCAAAGGTGCTCATAGGGATAAGATTTACGTGCGTGCAAAGTTCAGTTTAGCGCTAAGCGGAATTTAGACGCTGACCCTCCGCCTAGGAGTAGCACCGGCGGGGACGAGCAGATGGGTAGGAGCAGGGGGTCAGTAGGGGAGGAGCAGCACCGCCGGAAGGTGCTTGTCCGACGGCGGGGACGAGCAAATAGCAGGGCCGCGGGCGACCTCTTATCCTTCGCGAAATCACGCGCGCGCTCGGGCCGAATCGCCCGCGCTAGCGCCAAATCTTCGCGGGCTCGCGGACACGCGTCTCATCCTCGCTGCCTAACCCCGTCCTAGCGCCTACTCACGACTAGTCGAGCGCCTAGCAAAACTATATGTGCGTGTGTTCACAGGAGTAAGTGTGTATTATGAGAGTCTGTGTTTGTACTGTGTAATTCGAGAAAAAATAGATTTTATAGAAAAAGATCTTGAATAATGAGTTAAATTTGACATGTTTGTACAAATTTTTAAATAAAACGACTGGATTAAATTTAAGTTTTAAAGACTTATAATTTAAAACGGATGGAGTAGTAAGGATCTCCCTATTAAAAAAAGTAGCTCTTTCATTGTAGTCCACTAATTGGGCAAAAAAAAAAAAAAGGCAGTGTTGTAACTTCAAAGTCAGTGGACGTCTCGCGCCCCCGAGAGCCATCCACCCGAACCCGATAGCGACTTGCTGACTGCTGAGGCCCGAAACCGAGACCGTGCAAATCCCCGGTATCACAAAAAGGCAGGCGGGCGGCAGCAGCCGGGAAGCTCCCGCACCTGAACCGCGTGCGGCGAGCAACACCAGTCCGGATCCCACTCGCCATCTCTGCCAGACTGTGCCAGAAGAAAAAGAAGGCGACTTGCGTCGATTTCCTGGGGAAGCGGACAAAATCCTACTTTTGGGCGTTCCGATCAATCATCAGTCCCGCCTGCCAAAGCCGTGGGAGGTGCAGTGCAGTCCGTGAACCGTGACCGGTGATCCCAATCTTTCTCGTCGGAGTACTGTACCTGTACTGCTCATCGTCCGTCGCATAAGCCGCGGCGGCCATCAATGCGAAATGGTGGTTTTTAAACGCGAAAAGGCGAGCGATCTCTCGGGTCGTCGTCACTCGTCAGCGTCCGTGCTGCGCACACTCGGCGGCCAATGGATACGAACTCCAGCGGTCCAGCCGCAGCTTGTGGTGGGAGCTCGCCGTTTGGAATGGTCACGGGGGTAGCGTGAGGCATATAGCTTAGCGCGGGCTAGCGGCGATGGCGACGGCGACGTCGCGAGAACACGGGCGAGAGTCTGCGTCCGCCGCGGCTGCGACTGCGACGCCAACGGGCGGTCCGAGCTTCTTATCCGCCAGCTCCGTGTACACACGCTTTTGGTTTTGGGCTTTTGGCATCGACCATGGGTGATTATCTGGTTCATGGTACCAAGAGGGAGGTGTACTATACTACTGATCTGTACGGAGCACTACTTATTGTATATGATTTCTTTAAGCAAAGCTGGCCTTTTTTTTTTCTTTATTCGGTTCTTTGAACCAACGATTGCACTTTCGGGCCAAGTCGATTATCTTGTTTAATCGCGGATACTTGTAGACAGACTAGCAGTATACAGACGAACAGAGACGGGAGTGTCTTCTTAGGCCAACCTCAATGCTGGGTTTCACTACACAGTTTCCAAAAAGCCACATCAGCTCTAGTGGGATGAAACAATGAATGAAACTAGCCTTCACAATGCAAGGATTTCATTGCACCAATTCCAAAATTAAGCAAAGCATGCAATCGCTGTTGAATGAAGGATCATATGCATCGATTTACTGTGTAGCCATTCACACACACACATACGAACAGGTTCAGATAAACCGAGCACCATTGTTCAGATAGCATACCATTCTTCAGATAAACTTAAGCCTGTGCCTTGCACACGGCCAGACAAACAGAGATAACAGAAATAACCTTGTTCACAGATAACTAGAGCATACGTATGGAACTTAGATACTAAACTAAGATATATAGATAAAAAAAGTTCAGATAGCCATCAGCCTTGCACACGGCTTCTCTCTGGTTCTTCTCTGCACCCCATACGTCATCCTTGGTTTCATATTGCCTTCAGTCTTGATTTGATCCTGTAGAAACAAAAAAAATGTTCAGCATGAGCTCTCAGGATTCAGAAAAAATAGTGCACGATCAGATCACAGATGCACGAACAGATTACAATTTTTAATGCATAAGATAGTCTCAAGTACCAGAAATACGAACACGTCCACCAAACTTATTCCAGATATGTTCAATCAAATCATTTTTAAGTCGGCGATGAGCTGATTTATCACGAATGGTAGTGTCTTTTTCTAAAGCTCTCTCTAACGGAATATCCTGATCCGGAGAGAATTCCGGTTCTTCAACCGTTGATGAACTAGGAGGCACATTTAGATCTAGATTTTCTTCAATAATCTCTGGTTCCTTCTCATCTTCAACTATCATATTGTGAAGTATGATGCAAGTTAGGACGACATCACGGAGTATTGCTCGGTCATACAGGCGAGCTGGTCGTTTTAAGATGCAAAATCGCCGCTGCAAGACACCAAAGGCTCTCTCAATATCCTTTCTTGCCCCTTCTTGTTCCTGTGCATACAACTTCTCCTTGTCAGTGATAGGGAGCCGTATTGACTTCACAAACACTGCCCATTCAGGGTATATTCCATCAGCAAGAAAATACCCAATGTTGTGTTGATTCCCATTTACCATGTACTGGACTCTAGGAGCTTGTCCTTTGAGCTCATTGATAAAGACAGTGGACTGGTTCAAAACATTAATATCATTGTTAGAACCTGCTGCTCTAAAGAACGCATGCCAAATCCAAAGATCATGTGATGCCATAGCCTCAAGTATCAATGTCGGCACTTTCTGATCACCCCGAGTAAACTGACCCTTCCATGCTGTTGGGCATCTTTCCCATTGCCAGTGCATGCAGTCAATGCTGCCAAACATACCAGGAAAGCCTCGTTTTTCACCAAGTTTCAATAGACGATCGATATCTTCCATAGTGGGGCGCCCTAGGTATCTCTCGTCAAATACTTCTCTAACACCTTTCACAAAATTCTTCATCGCCTCCATTGCTGTAGTCTCTCCTATCTTCAAATATTCATCTAGTTCATCTGCACCACTACCAGTAGCCAATTGGCGAATAGCTGCAGTACACTTTTGGAGTGGACTGAGCCCTGGCCGATTAACAGCATCCACTCTTTGAGTAAAATAATCAGACCATTGGCCTAATGTCTCAACAATGCGAAGGAAAAGTGGCCTAGACATACGAAACCTTCGTCGAAAAATATTTGAAGGATAAAGAGGATTCTCTGAGAAATAATCATCAACTAGTTTCTGATGTGCTTCCTCTCGTGGCCTCTTGATGTGCTTCCTCGGATTGGATCGATGATCAGCAGCATCTTCTTGAAGACTTTCCATGGTGGACTGCATGAGCACCGTAGCTTGGATTGAGAACATCATCTATGAGTTCACCATCAGCAAGGAACTGATCCAATAAGGACAAAGGACGTCCAGCTGGGTTGCCATTTTCCTCGGCCATCAGGTAAGGAAAAGATGTCAGAGAAGAGGAGCTTGGGACAGAGATGGCAGGAGAAGGAGCATGGGACAGAGAGAATGGGACAGAGAGTCTATATGTAGGGCTCCTGACGATCAAGTGCAGCATTCAGATATATGGCTGCATTCACACTTAGGGGGCTGCATTCACACATACATTCGTGCATTCACATATATACCATAGCATTCACACATATGTTGCAGCATTCACACACAGAGGACTGCATTCACACTGATAGGGCTGTTGTAACATATATAGTGCAGCATTCACATATATTTGATTCTACAAAATATAGTGCAGCAAAAAGATAGAGAAAATACCTTAGTCAGCAAATAATTTCGCCTCAAGATTACGTAATGACTTGTCTCGGTTAGCCTTTTGATCTTCAGACATTTGACTTGTATCTTGATTAAGCAGGGAATTGTAAACTTGAAACATCATTGCTTCTTTTTCCTCCGTTGCTGCCTTCAAATTTGCGCTTGATATCTTAATCTGTGCTTCTGTAACCTTTTCGCATTCGGCCTTTCGGTCTTGCTGAACCTTGAGAATTTTTTGAATATTCTCACCAAACATGACAAATCCTTCCATAACATTATCCTTCTTGCGCTTTCCATTGCGCTCATTCTTTGCTGCTTCTCTACCAATAGGCCTTTGCTGCTCTTCTGGAATATCATGTATCTCATTCTTGTCTTTCTCTTTTTCCTCAAACAGTGCACACCACTTGGGTTCCTTTTTTAATATCTTCCACCAATGCACCAACTGAAACCGTTTTCCAAACCTGACTTCATATACCTTTTGTGCCTCTTCCTCAAGCTGGTCATCCGAGTATCCACTTGTATGTGTCCTACCTATGTGAGTCCAAGCATCATTGAAATCAGTGATCGAGGACTTCAGCCGTGACCAATGAATCTTCAATTGATTTATTTCTCTTCTAGGCTTTCCATTCCCTTTCCTGTTAAACTCTTCAGTGATTTCTTTCCAAAAGGTATCAAACTTCTTGTCATTACCCCTGATTGGATCTTTTGAAACATTCAACCAAGCACTTGCCTACAAAATACAAAAAGATGAACAAATATAGTATTGCACCAAACAATTGCCTACAGGAAGGAAAAACATACTGATTAGTGATTACCAGTCTTGTTTCCTCGTCAGGAGTCCAAAATCTTTTCTTTCCTCCCCTTTTTGCTTCACTGGTGTCCTCTTTGTCAATGTCAATAGGAATTTGGTTCACAGGTTGGGAAGGTCCTTTTCCATAGGCATTTGGTGGTGCTGGTGGAGTCATTGGATTGAAGGCCATAGTTTGACCAACCAAATGAAAATTTTCTCCTTGCACTTGTGATTCATTAATCATATTTACAAAACCACCTGGTGGATATATCCTGAATTTTTCATAGAATGAACAAGGCACATGTTTCAGAGGCAAACAAAAAGGATATTCACACAATGTACTGGACTATAGATATTAAAATCAAAAGAACTGCAAACATGCAAATAAACTTGATTCACAGATTCAAAACAAACTCTTACCATGAATTTGAGCAATGTTGGTTTCCAGATGCAAAATTTGGGGGAATGGCACCCCATCCTGCTCCTTGCGGTGTCCATGGCGGCATGGAAGTCGGAGCAATAGGGGAGGAGGTCGGCACAGAAGGGCCAAGAGTCGACGAAGCAGGGGTGGGTGTCGTCGCGCCTGCCTGTGCACTCGCCGCAGCTGGGGATGAAATCAACGGCGGCGGCGGAACCTGTGCTGGCGAAGACACGGCAGCCTTCTTCAGCCCGAGCCGATGCTGGCGCGGGGTGCCTCCACGACCGGGAAGACGTCGCCCGCTAGAATCCTTTGCAGCCGGCGGATCCGTGGCTCGCTTTGCCAGCGACGGTTCCATGGTGGCGCAGCACACCCTATGGGGTGGCGGATAGAGGCGGCGGCGGACAGGAAAGGACGGGTTTGGGGAAGAGAATGGGACGGGAAGATGGTGACCAGCGCGGGAGATGGGGCAGGAAGAGAATGGAGCAGGGAGGGAAGAATCCTCGCCAGCATGGGAGGATTCGATGGTGGCCGGCTCCGCGCGCATGGGATCAGGGACGATGAAACGATCCTTCTCAGCGCTGGTTTCACGCGATAAAAACTACTTTGGAAACAGTGCGACCTCGTTTCACCAAGATGAAACTTTCTCCTTCTCTCTCCTCTCCATTTCATGCAAAAAATCTATTCTTGCTGATGTGTCAACTAATTTAATGTGCATGACACCCCTATGAAACCCCCATTGAGACTGGCCTTAAACGAAACATATGGTTTCATCATCAGACCTCCAGTAAAGCACTACTTGTGGATACCACTTGTGACGTATCTGTGTGGATACCAGAGTTCGCAATACTGCTCCTGTATTGCCTGGAGTTTACTCCGTCAACAGACAGCAGCTGACTAATTGGAGTTTAGCTCTTTTTTAGGCTTATTAAATTATTGCCTCCTATAAAGTCAATATCCCCAGCCGTGCTCCTTGCTGCTCGCGGTGGGAAGCAGAGCGGTCGCCGTTTGGGACGGTCAAGAGGGCGCCGCCCGCCCGCCCGCCCATGCGCGGCCTCGACGCGCAGCACCGATGGCGACGCCGCGACTCGAGAGACGACAGTGAGAAGGGGGGAACGGGAATCGGCGTTACCCCATCCGTCGTAAAATAGATGTTATTTTTAGTTCCTAAAAAATCAGTTTTTTTCAACTTTAACTAAGTTTATATTAAAAAGTATTCATATGAAACGTACACAACTAGTATCATTGAAAAGATCTTTAAATCTAGTTTTTAACAAAATTATTTGGAAATAAAAATGTTACGTATATTTTCTATAAATTTAGTTAAAGTTAAGAAAATTTAACCCGTACGTTTTTTATAACGTCATCTAATATGGGACGGAGGGTCTTTTACTATGAGTTTATCTCGTCTGTTCGTGGACTTCTGGAGTCAGGTCACTTTTGTGATTAGAATATGGGAGCCGTTCAAAGTAGTGGAAGTCCGCCGGTGAGGTCCAGAGTTCTGGCTGACGGGAAGGAAGAATGCTTTGCATGTAACCTGAACCTTGATTTTTATTAGGATGCTATTGGTAGGTGCACGGGGGAGTACCGTGATCTCTATAAAAAATGTTTTTCTTTATTCGGTTCTTTGAACTAAATGCACTTTGAGCCCAAGTTGGAGTTTATCGTCTGTTCGCTTAAACTTACCAATCAACATCAGCCAGCCAGTCAGCAATGTTTCTCTCTCACAACAATCAGCTAACTAGCTGTAAAATCCAGCTAGCCGAACAGATATGGGGAATAATAGTTAGTCAACTACTTCATAGACTATGATACACAGACGCAACATGCTCTTTTTTAGGTACTCCTCACATTCCTATCGCTTTCGTTTGCAATATATGTATACACACACCAAGTTATTGATAGTTATGGTAAGAATTAATATTAGATAGATATTTGAATCTAATTTTTAATAAATTTATTTAAAAATATAAATATGACATATATTTTTTATAAATCGAGTTAAATTTATGGTACAGAAACTAAAAATGACAGCCAATTAGGAAACGGAGGGAGTACTCCCATATTACCGTGTGAGACGTCCAATACTGTTGGCTACAGGATTATTATGGGCACCTCCGGAGCTCCAATCACCCTTATTTTATTGTCTACTCTTAGTTTTAAACAAGTGATAATGTGATATGCTCTGATGGTCTGGAATATCAGTGCAAAAACGTGCAGCACTGTTAGGGGAGCCGTGACAGAGGCTCTGTTCACTGCAAGCAACAAAAACTGAGCTGATTTTGACTGAAACTGATCTGTTAGAAGAGGAAATACTGTTTCGGATCTGAAAAATAGGTGTTGTTTAGCAGAAGCGAACAACGCCAGAAATAATCACCCCATGAGCAAAGCTGTGATCACTGATGTTACAGCTGTAACGATGGCTTTCTGATTGCTATACTGCCAATCGCGCATACTTAGTGGTGTCACTGTCACACTGGACGGGACACCAGCTGCCAATCGAGAGTACTAGGGAGTACGATTGAAACCCCTCACCCCCAATTTCAATCAGAACTCTTGGGAAGGTTTTCTCTGTTTTTTTCCCACCCGAGAAAAATCAGTAAAGCACTGGAGAGTTTACCCCCAGATTGGTGAACGACAGGCAAGAAAAATGTTGGCGATTGTACCACGTGCGTTGAGTGCTACAGTCTTCAATCATACTCCGTCAGCAGTTGACGTGCATCACTGCTGACATACTACGTTCAGATTGACGGACTCGTATACAGGCCACTGAGCGCGTTGACTATCTCCTTGCCTTCTCTTCAGTCACGATCTCTACATTTTCTAAAAGAGAAAGTCAAGGAATTCAAGTCGGAAATGGTGGCCACTTCAACCCGGTGATGAATTATTGAATTGTCATCCACGCCGCTAGCTTACATTGGCAGCTTCAAGGTCAACCACTATTATAACTTATATTGGCTCCAAATTGATGGTTTTTAAGGCTCCGTTCGGTGAAGTGCTGAAAAGCGCTGAAGTGCTGTAGAAGTGCTGAAATCTTGTGAGAGAGAAACACTGTACAAGTGCTGAAAGTTCAGCACTTTTCATGGGATCCGAACGCAGCCTAAGTTGAGACTTGTTTTGTGAGTCGTACCCGTAGACAAGTTCAGGGTCAACCACTATAATAACAACAAGCTCGAAATCGGAATACTTTTTTCTACCATTAGAAAGTCAACGGCGATGCTCTGTTTTTCCCAATCTGCTCTGTCTCATTACTAGAACCAGTAACATTTTACACTGTACTATAAATTGTTGGCATTGGACGCGAAAAGAAAGAAAGAGTGAAAATTGGAAGTACATCTGCCTTTGTCCTAGTCCTAGCTAGTAGCTCCAGAGTGGCAATTCGGCGACGACGTCGTCGCAGAAGGCGGGGACAGTAGGCGGTGGCTCCACGAGCATCGCCTGCGCCAAGCTCGCATAGTACAGGTCCCAGCTCAGGTCACTGAACATGCCCAGCTCGAACGGATCAGAGTCCTCGGTGGACGAAGAGGACTCCTCGCCACCGCCGCCGTCGTCGTCATTGGCCGGAGAGGAGGAGGAGGACGTCGAGGACGCGGCCGAGCGCGCGTCCTCCTCCTCGTCAGCGGCCGCCGCTCCTTCACGGCGCTGGAAGCTCTCCACGGCCTCCGCCACGGCGCGGCGGAGGTCGGCGAGGCTGGCGTACGAGGAGGGCACGGCGAGCAGCCACGCCGAGTCCGCGAAGTTGAGGCACGCGGCGGCGCCGGCGACGGCGAGCATCGTGGCGTCGTGCGCGCGCGCCGCGGCCTCGGCGGCGTCGAAGGTGCCGAGCCAGAGCCTGCAGCCGCGCCTCCCCGGCACGCGCACCTCGCACACCCACCGCCCGGCGTTGCCCCGGCGCCGGACGCCGCGGAACACCGGGTGCCGCGTCTCCCGGAACTTGGTGCGCCCCGCCGGCCGCTTCGGCGGCGACGTCCACACCGTCTGGTGGAGCTGCTGCTGCTCCGGCGAGGCGGAGGCCGAGGGCGAGCTGCTGCTGCACGGCGAGCAAGACTCGGAAGCGCTCATCGTCTCCTTCTTGATCGGACACATCTTAGCTGCTACGTAGCTCGATTGGTTTTCCTTCGCTTCAACTCTTCAAGGTGTTGATCTGCCCTTGCTGCTGCTGCTGCTGCTTGAACTTGGGTGGTTTTTGTGATGCGGACGGTGGGATTTGCGGGCGCATATTTATAGGTGGCGGCTGAAGCAGAGTAGAAAGCGCGGGAATGGATTGGGAGCCACAGCCCAATTCTCACTGTCACAGCCGGAGAAAGAAACCAAAAGGCAGGGGAATGCATCTGGCTAAGGTCGCCGCCGAGGGAAGCAACTTGCAACCAGGCAAGGCAACAGGGTGGCTTCGAGAGTGACCGCAGTCGCTTTCTTTTTTATTGCAACTTGCGACTCTGATACTGCTTTTTTGCTTTCCGCCTTTCCGTTGCCGGTCTGTCTCTCTCTGGTTTCCACAAACATACCACTACTAGTCTACGACGACATACAGTACGATGCCTTCGCGGCCTAGTGATTCTTGTGAAGTGTCTTTTTTTTGGTTAGCTAGCCTGAAACCCTGAAGCAATGGCACCGTTGTGTGGCTGTTATCAGTGGTCACGTCAAGTTGATGGGCCTCACATTACATGAGCTATCAATCTCCACCGAGGGGAGGTGGGAGATCGAGTCTAGTACAGTAGTATATATGTTTCTTGCAAATGGGAATTGAGATTATGGTGGCAATCGCATTCAGCATCTCCGTACAAGCCCTCACTTTTGCTTTTCAAGGCATGATGCTTGTGTTCACTCCATTCCAAAAAAATAAGTCTGGGATTTTTTTTTTGGAGAAATTTGTGTTATGGGAATGGCACTTATGCCTTGATAAATAAAGGTGGTTGTGATTGTGCTTTGGAAACTAAAAAAACAGGTAAACTTCTTTTTTTTTCTCCCCATATCTTTTGGAGTTGCTACACTATAAGTTTTTTTTGGGTTTGGGGGGGGGGGGGGCCTAGTTGTAGTCTGGCCAAGAGGTAAATTTATATTTATTGTGGGATGAAATTTTAATTTCATATTACTTGTTGTGGGATTGCTAGAGTATAAATTAATGGTTTGCTTGCATTCCATGCGGCTGGCAGTTAACTAGATAAGTTATTGTCTTACCCACCACCTTGCTCCTGGTGTTTTGTTCGGAGACACCAAGGATAAGAGTTGTCCCCAAATTCCCTCTAGATTCCGATACAACTTGTCAATCGTCAGTGGAGTGAGTCTTCGTTCGTGCCTCCCTCATCTTTGTGTCACAATCGTGGGACGACTCAGATGTGCCTGGCGGAGACGGGTGCTGGGGTCAAGGGTGCGCCGGCAAGCGAGGGCGAGGGCCAAGGTGACCACGACCATGTCATGCGGAGTCTAGGTTATGGCAAGGGCAATGGGCGGAGTCATGGGCACTAAGGAGCAGGGGCACACATAAGTGGCCGTGTGCCTTCTGAAAGTTCAAACAACTCAGACCCTTGGCATTCCAAGTCTGATTTTATAAACCGATGCCCTAACAATTCAACAAGAACTATCATCAATGAGTTTTGAGCTCGATCTGAACGAGGACTTGTGGAGGACCTGAAGTCCCTAGTCTCTTCTAGACCTCATTCCTTTGCCTATATCTTTAGAAAAAGAGAATGTAATTGCGCTGCCCATGATTTGGCAAATATGGGGTACACGTGTGTTGAAGCGGAAGATGTAATTACCAGTTCATTACCTAGTAACATTTATGTAATTGTACCTGGTGGACTTATGGCAGGCAAATAAAACCCCATTTTTTTAAAAAAGAAAAACGATATACATATTTATCTAGCATAAGAATCAGGTCATAATACTCATAATCTGATATATGGTCGTTGAAGTGCTAGTTTGCTGCGATGGCAATGTAAAAGGTAGTCATGTCGCTAAAAGTTGAGGTGTGACCGAATGCGTGGGTTCAGACATCAGAGTCTTATGAACGGTTGCATTCATATTTGGTTTGGAAAAAGATAACAGGTTGAGAATTGATTGGAGAACCGTTTTACCGTTCCTTGTCTAGCCCTTATATAGTTCTACCGAGAACAACACATAAAAACACGTCTTTATATAGTACGAGTTTGTAAATCCTAAGATTTTTATAAGACATGGCTCCGTAAATCCTTTAATCGAGGAATTCTTATCCAGAATTACTTGGTTTTGTTGATCAAGTCATCGAAGTGAAAGTCTTGGATGACTCCAAACATCAGTAAAAAAAGTCCGGTGAATGTCTCGCGACCCGTCCAGACGATGGCGACGTCACTGCGCCGCAAAACCAGGACCGGTCTCAGTCCCGCCCCGCCCCCCGGTATCGCACAAAATCGGGGCAGCAGCGGGATCGCAGGAAGCTACCGCACCTGATACGCGTGCGGCGAATGCGTCGTCGCCCCGCCCCGACCGTGATCCGCCGATCCCCAACCCACTTGCGGCCGTCGCTCTCACACTCACACACGCCCACTTGCGGGCAACCGGACAAAAGACAACTTTTTGGGCGTCCGGCTCTCAATCAATCGCCCCTGCCCAAGTTGTGGGAGATGCTCCCCCCCTGCCCTTCCGTCTCCGTCCCCGTCGCGGCGAAAAAGCCGCGTCGTTTATGCGAAAAATGCCATGGCTCGCGTCATCGCGTTGGTGCGGTGCGCGTCCCGCGGGACGGTACCCCGCGCACACGCACACGCGAAAAAAGGATCAGCTCCCGTCAAGGCAAGCGAAGCCAACCAAGCCCAGCTGTGGCCTCTGTTGCATCGCATGATTGCGCGGTTGTGCTGCTGTTTCGCTCGTGCCTCGTGGTGGCTGGGAGCCCGGAGCGCATATAAACGCAATTTTTGACTTCTGCGTTTACTGTTTAACCGTTCATCTGATTAAAAAAAATAATAAATATTATTTATTTTGTTATGATTTATTTTATTATTAGAGATATTTTCATAATAATTTATTTAATTTATTATTTGTATAAAAAATTTGAATAAGACGAACGGTCAAACAGAAATAATAGAAGTTAAAGAATTATGTTTATTATAGGAGGAGTACTTAATTAATAGTACTACTACAGTACTTACCACTCCACTTGCCGGCAGCGATGGCGACGTCGCATGCGCAGGCACAAACTCTGGCCGGAGCTTATCCGTCCGCTCCGTTCACACGCGCTTTTGGCGCGGACCGTGGGCCGTGGCTTATCCTATCTCTACTACTTCTATCGGCGTCCCTTTTGTACTGCTTGTGAGTGTTTTGCTAGGTTAAAATATTAGAAAGGGGTAGCCGTTCGCGGTGGATTCTTGGTCAGGTACAGCTTGGTCTTGACTCTTGACGACGCTACGGGAACGGGGGACAGATACTTAGCATAAAAACATGACTGCTATTTTTTTTTAAAAAAAAGCGAAATAGTCAAATTCGTCTTTGAACTATCACCGAAAGCTCAGTTTAGTCCCTGAACTATGAAAACGGCTGTTTTAGTCCTCAAACTTTCACAGCCGGCTCAATTTCGTCCCTAAACTATGAAAACGACCGTTCTCGCCCTTAAACTTTCGTAGCCGGCTCAATTTCGTCCTTAATCTATGAAAACGACTGTTCTCGTTTTCAAACTTTCGCAGCCGACTCAATTTCGTCTCAGGTCCGATGTGGCGCTGGCTCGTCTCGTCATCGCCTAGTCAGATAGAATCAGTTTTTGAAAGTCTGCAACTGTTTTATTCTTATTCCAACTGGTTGCAACTCTTCAATACAACATTTATGAAGATGATTTTTAATTGTAGATCTCAATAAAATCTACAAATTTTTAGTTTTAATTTTTTTATTTAAGGATGTTAAGATGCTCAAAAAGTTAATATAAAATTTTAGCACCATAATAATTACCTGCTGCTGCTTGTAATTAATATAAAAGTTAATATAAAATTTTAGCACCATAATATGAACTTTTTGAGTATCTTAATGTCCTCAAATAAAAAACATTAAAACTAAAAAGTTGTAGATCTTATCAAGATCTACAATTTTTATGAAAAAAATCATCTTCATCCCATTTTGTATTGTAGAGTTACAACTAGTTGCGACAAGTTGGAATAAGAATAAATTAGTTACAGGCTTTCGAAAACTGATTCCAACTGACTGTGTGATGACGAGACAAGCCAGCGTGGCGCTCCACATCGGACCAGAGACGAAATTGAGTCGGCTGCGAAAATTTAAGGACGAGAACGGTCGTTTTCATAGTTTAAGGACGAAATTGACCCGGCTGCGAAAGTTTGAGGACGAGAAAGGTCGTTTTTATAGTTTAGGGACGAAATTGAGCCGACTGTGAAAGTTTGAGGACTAAAACAGCCGTTTTTATAGTTTACGAACTAAACTGAACTTTCGGTGGTAGTTCAAGAACAAATTTCACTATTCCGCTAAAAAAAAAAGAATGAATGCGCTGGTCTAATGTGAACCAGCTGCAAGTGGGCTGCGCACAGGAGAGGTATCATAGTACAGCCCCCGTATTTCTTTTTTTTTTCTAGCTAAATAAAGTAATATTCTTTTCTGGTTCTTTGAACGATAAGATGCACTGTCGGCTATCGCTCGGAGTTCAGGGTTTTTTTTTTTAATATAAGCTCGGATTGCTGATAGATGCAATACTAGGCCGGTGGCCCGGTGCCCGCTTATCCTGTTCACTACAGCACAATAATCTCACTCTGTATCAATCTTTTTTCCCCCCCTCCACGGCTCCACCTTACACTCGCCTGCTGTGATTCTGTGCGCACATACCAAGTTCCATTATTCGCAATCGACCTAGAAACACTAGGGATGCATGGCAAAAACTTGCAGTACCGGACGCAGAAACGCGACAGAAACAAGCAAAGCATGCATACGAAAATATTTCCATTCTTTTGGATATATATACGAGTTGAATTCAAGCTCAGCTCGGCGCAGAAGTTAGGTGACTGCTCTGCTCTTAGCAAAAAAAAAAAACACACACACACACACACAAAACAAAGTGGGCTGACTCCGTTGATCGCCATGTCAGGAACCATTGCATCGTACTGTTTCCTTCAAGTTTACTTCGTCAATATATAGTAGCTGACGTGTCGTTTCCCTTTCTATGCTGCATCAGTGCTGACATATGATGATATGAGTGTTCAGACTGTCAAGCAAGAAGGTCGTCGTCCCCTGTTTTGATCGAACGGGCGGGTGGCTCCTGAATTCTGATGGGTTGACTTTTGATGCTCACTTGTGGCTTTTATAATAACGCACGCCTTTCGATGACCGCAGCCTCGCAAGTTGGAATTCAGCATATAAATTAATACTATCCGCAAAAAGTCAAAATTTTCTCGGTCAGGCTTCTTTGCGCCCTTGTTGCCCTGCTGCAAGAGAGCTGTAGACTGTTTAGGATTTAAATGTCAACAGCGACGACTTTGTTTATATGTCAACGGCGATGACTTTGTTTGGATGTCAACGGTGACGACGTGGGACTGCGGAAGAACCTGGGTCAGGCATTACATCGAGTGATCTCTTCCTAGTTCTACTAGTTCCTACCTCGATGCTGACCGCAGCATTGCGGCACGGATGCACGGTCATGGACATGGGACTCTTCACTCTTGCCACTATGGGAGACAGGCTAGTCAGCTAGCGGCCCTGTCTGTCAGCGTGAGTATGCACAGTCCAGGAGTCCATTGTTTGATATCATTGTCGTTTCTCGCATCACCGCTTGCACAACGTGGAGACACACCGCTGGCCTATTGCGTTTCACGAACAATTAGACTTGATGATGCTCCAGCCTCCAGGCTGGTTGGGCCGCTGATTTCCTTCTGAGTTCTTTGCCTGCCTGTACATCAACCTCCCCGCCAACGATCCGGCCCAAGTTTGAAAAGTTATTTATTGGGCTGGAATGTCACAATATCGGGCATGTCTGGGTAATGTGCCAAAAAAAGGCCCATGTCTGGTTGATGCAGGACTGCAGGAGTAAGGGAAAAATCCAGTCAAATTTCTCTTTTCCTTTCTACTGGTACTTTTAAAACCGCTCGTTATACCTACCTGACCGGTTATAGGTCATTTTCAAATGCGGTTTCATATTTTTTATTTACTAGCACAAATACCCGTGCGTTGCAACGGAAGATAATTATGTTTTTCTTATCACGATACATTCGGTCATGATCAACCCTAAATGATGTGTTCAGCCACTGCACACCAGAACATCGATAAGTTTAAAGCAATCTCTCGTGGAGCTTGACACAAGCCTTCTATTTCATCCACCTGAAGAACACAAGGCGTTGTTAATCAGGGCACTAGAACAATTACAGTGCAATCAATTCCCCTTCATCCACATGATTAAAAAATTTATTATTTATATAAAAAATTTGAATAAGACGAACGGTCAAACAGGAATAACAGAAGTCAAAGAATTACATTTATTATAGGAGGAGTACTTAATTAATAGTACTACTACTTACCACTCCACTTGCCGGCAGCAATGGCGACGTCGCGTGCGCGGGCACAAACTCCGGCCTGAGCTTATCCGTCCGCCCCGTTCACACACGCTTTTGGCACGGATCGTGGGCTGTGGCTTATCCTGTCTCTACTGGGTACCTCTACCGGCATCCTTTTTGGACTGCTTATGCTTTGCTTTGCTTTACTAGGTTAAAATATCGGCAAGGGGTAGCCGTTCGCGGATGGATTCTTGGTCAGTACAGCTTGGTCTTGACTCTTAACGATGCTGCGGGAACGGGGGCGGATACTTAGACTGTCTCCAACACCACTACCCATACCTAAAATGGGTTCTTCACAGTGTATTTGTCTATCCAAAATGTACTCCAACAGCTGACCCAAATTGAAGACCCATTTTAGGCACGCATCGGAAGGAGACACAGAAGTGCGTCGTGGAGAGGAGAGGACACAAAAGGAAGTGGTGGGCCCGGCATGGCCGGCTCGGCGAGGCGAGCCCGCCGGCCGGCGCTTCTAGGCGAGTTCGACCCCCGCTGCCGTACCCCATCTCGTCGCTGACCACCGCCATGCCGCCGAGATGCCGCCGTGCCTCCGTCTTGTCGCCGAGCTCCACCCTGCCCTCGTGCGCCTCCGTCTCACCACCAAGCCCCGCCGGACGAGCGCGCGGCTGAGCCGCGCCGTGCCGTCTCGCGGGTGAGCCCCCCACTGTCGCCGCCACGCGGGCAAGTCGCGGCCTGCTGCCGCGCAGGCGAGCACGCCTTTGAGCCGCAAGGGAGGAGAGCTTGCGATGGGAGGAGGAAGGGAAGAGGAGGTGGCGACCGTGTGAGGTCTCGGGAAGACCAAAAGACGCGGTGGCAGCGCCTGGCGACGTTCCAGGAAGACGCGGTGGCGGCGACTCGCGACGCTTCGGGAAGACGCAGTGGCGGCGGCTCGCGAGAGGAAAAAGGAAGGGAAGGTTTGCGTTCTGGCCCATTGGAGAGGGGAGTTTATGGGTCACGAACCCTTCTACTATGGGCTATCTATACGTGTAATATGGGTCTTGTATTTGTATTGTGTTATTGGAGTCAGTCTTAGCATAAAAACATTGACTGCTTCTTTTTAAAGAACGAATGCGCTGATCTAATGTGAACCAGCTGCAAGTGGGCTGCGCACAGGAGAGGAATCATAGTACTTCCCCCGTATTTATTAATTTTCCAGCTAAATAAAGTAGTATTCTTTTCTGGTTCTTTGAACGATAAGATGCACTATCGGCTATCGCTCTGAGTTGATTTTTTCTTTAATATAAGCTCGGATTGCTAATAGGTGCAATACTAGGCCGGTGCCCGCTTATCCTGTTCACTACAGCACACCAATAATCTCCCTCTGTATCTTTTTTTCCCTCCACATTAGAGCCCCTTTGGTAGAGCTCTCAGCCCGAGTTTCACTCTCAGCTTCTGCGGAGTTTTGTCAAACATCTAAAACGCAACTGGATCCTGGTGGAGAGCTGGTGATAATCACTTCTTTATTTACACTATGAGCTGGGAGTAAAAAAACCTGCTTCTCACCACTTTCTACTGCTCCCCATTCATTTATCGTAGAAATCACTTTAAGATTGATTCTCACCTGCTCCCCACCTTATTTTCCACCAGAATCACTCTTTCAAAGATCAAAAAGTGAAGCTAAAGAGTCAAGAAATAAAGCTCTGCTAAAGTGGCCCTTACACTCACCTGCTGTGATTCTGTGCGCACATACCAAGTTCCATTATTTGCCTTTATATCTACCTAGAAACACTAGATGCATAGCAAAAACTTGCAGTACCGGACGCAGAAACGCGACCGAAACAAGCAAGCATGCATACGAAAATATAGCTGTGTAAGTGATCTATTGTTTATTGCTATTCAAAGAAAGCAAACTCTGATATCGTTTTCAGTCTGTCACACTGTACATATGCACAAAAATGAACCGCAGCCCGTCTCAGGAAAGCAACGTATGGAGGCTGCGGAGATCCATGACAATTGTGTAGGAGGGACCAGGTTATGTAAAGTATTCTTTGTTAACTATTTGGCCTAGCTTAAGCTCGCCTCTGTTGGAGATATGACTTGTCCCCTCCTTGCGAATGTATTTTACTCACTTGAATAAAAATAAGTCTCGTTTTTCAAGGAGCCAAACAATTTTAAATTTAACAAGATCTATAGAAAATAATATCAGTGTTTATATCTTTAAACATGTTTATTATACAAAAAATATTTTCTTATTACTCTAGCAATAATCATTAGGTATCATAAGTAGAATATTTTTATAAACATTTGATCAATTTTTTTGTCGATCGAGAAACATTTGATCAAACTAGGATTGTTTGAGTCATCAGTAAGTAATATTTCCATCCTTTTGGAGAGATACTAGTTGAATTCAAGCTCAGCGCAGCGCAGAAGTTAGGTGACTGCTCTGCTATGAGCAAAACAAAAACAAAAACAAAACAAAAAAAAAAGGTATCATGGCCATCTACAGTAAGTACTAGGAGTATTCCGTGTTTACCATCTGCTGCAGCTTGAATAACAAACGGCCTCCATGTTGGTGATATCACTGCCCGAATGATTGTATCGTCGAGTGGGTTTCTTATGAGTTCGCTTTAATTTATAAAGGTTTATTTTAGCTTCTTTTCAGTCGTAGAACAACATTTTCTTTAGACAAGAAACCAGCATAAGTCAAAATCAGTTTTTAGCGCCTTCAGCGAATTGCCACGTCACGAACCATTGCATTCTACTGTTTCCTTCAAGTTTACTTCGTCAATATATAGCAGCTGACGTGCCCTTTCCCTTTCTATGCTGCATCAGTGCTGACATATGAGTGTTCAGACTGTCAAGCAAGAAGGTCGTCGTCCCTTATTTTGATTGAACGGGCGGGTGGCTACTGAATTCTGATGGGTTGCCGTTTGACGTTCACTTGTGGCTTTTATAATAACGCACGCCTTTGGCTGACCACAGCCTCGCAAGTTGGAATTCTACGCATAAATTAATACTATCCGTAACAAGTCAAAATTTTCTCGGTCAGGCTTGTTTGCGCCCTTGTTGCTCTGCTGCAAGAGAGATGTAGACTGTTTAGGATTTAAATGTCAACAGCGACGACTTTATTTATATGTCAACGGTGATGACTTTGTTTGGATGTCAACGGTGACGACGTGGGACTGCCGAAGAACCTGGTCAGGCATTACATCGAGTGATCTCTTCCTAGTTCTACTAGTTCCTACCTCGATGCTGACCGCAGCATTGCGGCACGGTTATGGATGGGAATGGGTAGAGTTGACCATTGGTAGTTGACCCGACCCATAAAAGTAGGGCCAATGAGCCGGTCCCAAAGTCTAAAATAGGTTGGTAGGGCCGAACCTTATTTACTCAATGGGTGATATGGGTCGATCCACTAGTAAAAAAATGTTTTTATTTAACTTTTTAGTCTTCTCTATTTTTCCAATAAACATGGTTATTCATATAACTTATAAATTTATCTATTCTTGAAAGTGCAGCGACATATGTTATATTTAAACTGTAAATATTTAAAACTTAAATTCGATTTATTCATATAACTAAGTCTAATATATATTTTTTGAAGCACATCAACAGTATCACAATACTTCTCAATCATATATTTCATAAATCTTTTTTAAAATAATAATCATACTCATTGCTCATAATAGAAAGAAAATATTTGAATTGATTCATACTACCCATTGGGCCAATAGGGCCACGACCTTTGAATAAAACGAGTCGATCCATGACCCTTAAAATTGGTCTTGAGGCCACAGGGCCGGGTCCAAGACCAGGGCCGAGTTGGTCCATTCCCACCGTGAGGCACGGCCATGGACATGGGACTCTTCATTCTTGCCACTATGGGAGACAGGCTTGTCAGCTAGCGGCCCTGTCTGTCAGCGTGAGAATGCACAGTCCAGTAGTCCATTGTTTGATATCATTGTCGTTTCTCGCATCACCGCTTGCACAACCTGGAGACACACCGCTGGCCTATTGCGTTTCACGAACAACTAAAATTTTCACGGCGTTGCCGGTTATGTTAACCACATATTTTCTATTTTGTTGTACTACCCCCGTCCCAAAAATAAAGCAGCTATGGGTTGCGTGCCACATTAAATAGTTTACGTTTGACTAAATTTCTAGCGAATAGTATTTATATTTATGGATTCAAATTAATATATTATGAAAATAAATTTCATAACGAATCTAATGGTGTTTATTTGACATTATAAATATTTATAGTTTTTTCATCTATAATTGGTCAACGTTGACATACTAAAACATGGTAATTTGCTAGAATTGTATGTTTTTTGGGACGGAGGGAGTGCATATATTTTGAGTCACGTAAAGATCATTCATGAGCTATTTTTTTTAATGAATTTGTTAATTGAGCATGGGATAATATTTTTTTGAATTATTTTAAATTTGTCTCAAAATTTTTTGTAGTGGTTGGAAACATCTCATAACATCACAAAGCAGTTACAAGACAAATTTTATAATTTTTGGATCAATAAATTAATGTGTAGAAATCATGGAATGCCTATTTATTAATTAAGAGTGGTTATTTTAAATCATTTAAAAATTTCTTATATTCTAAGTTTAATATGTTTTCTGCATAGTGTGCATCATGGAGAGGCTACACAAAAAATTTTATGATTTTAGGAGCTCTAATTATTTTTTAAAAAATAAACAAAATCAGCATGTCATGAGATTTAATAAAAAGCACCAAAAAGAGGTGGCCATTTGGGCCAAATCTGGCCCACCTGGGCCGACGAACAGCTCTGGCGCGGTGGCAGCCCGGCCCATCGAACGGCATGGACGGCGGGTTGATTCTGCAAAACGTGAAGGGCTTTCTTGCAAACAATTCTGAGAGAGGAGGATGGACGGTGGGTTGTATTTCAACAAAGTTTGAGGGCTTTTTTGCAAAATGACCGGAAAACGTCTGACCGCCTGTCTGAGATTTGCGGACGATATGGCCACGCTCGTCGGCGCTCTTTTGTTGCAGAGTTCGTATTGTAGAGATTAGACTTGATGATGCTCCAGCCTCCAGGCTGGTTGGGCCGCTGATTTCCTTCTGAGTTCTTTGCCTGCCTGTACACCAACCTCCCCGCCAACGATCCGGCCCAAGTTTGAAAAGTTATTTATTGGGCTGGAATGTCATAGTATCGGGCATGTCTGGGTAATGTGCCAAAAAAAAGGCCCATGTCTGGTTGATGCAGGACTGCAGGAGTCAGGGAAAAATCCAGTCAAAGTTCTCTTTTCCTCTCTACTGCTACTTTTAAAACCGCTCGTTATACCTACCTGACCGGTTACAGGTCATTTTCAAATGCAGTTTAATATTTTTATTTACTAGCACAAATGCCCGTGCGTTGCAATGGAAGATAATTATGTTTTTCTTATCACGATACATTCGGTCATGATCAACCCTAAATGATGTGTTCAGCCACTGCACACCAGAACATGGATAAGTTTAAAGCAATCACTCATGGAGCTTGACAAAAGCCTTCTATTTCATCCACCCGAAGAACACAAGGCGTTGTTAATCAGGGCACTCGAACAATTACAAACAAGTAATACTACAAAAGTGCAGAGTTTTTGTGACTGTTTAGTTCTTCCTTCGTCAAGGCCCTAAAAATATATTTAATGATGATGCATACTGCTACTCGCCAAGAAATGACATTCACGAGCGTGACCGTCTTTGCGAGGCTGGCAAACCTCAGGAAGAAAACTTTTCTTTATTGCTTCTCTAGTTTGGCGATCTATACGATGTCAAGCATTCAGTGCAATCAATTCCCCTTCGTCCACATGATTCCTGTGTTTTTCTGATGATCTTTTCATATGTTGCATCAGTCTTGCCTACAAATAACATAAAACTTGGTAAGTTATTTCCTTGTGAGTTCTTTGCTTGCCTGTACATCAACCTCCCGCCAACGATCTGGCCCAAGTTTGAAAAGTTATTGGGCTGGAATGTCACAGTATCGGTCATGTCTGGACGATGTGCTAGAGAAAAAGCCCATGTCTGGTTGATGCAGGAGTAAGGAAAAAATCCAGTCAAAGTTCTCTTTTCCTTTCTGATATCTAAAACTAGGTAAATTATCTCTACAAACTTTTAAAACCGCTCGTTAGATCTGGTTATATGTCATTTTCAAAAGCGGTTTTGTCCTTTTTATTTATGGCTAACTTTTTTTTTAAAAATATAGTAAATAAAAAACCATAAAATAGAAAAAAATCTAATTATCTTAGACTTCACAAGAGTAGATCTACACAATAAACATATAATATAGTATGCTTCACTATAAATTTTTTGCTATAGCTTGAGATCTATGTTATTATGTAATTAATTGAAATAATCCATAGTTGTGGTTTCTATAGTCCATTTGTGGTGAATTTTTTGTGATAAGTTAATTATTTTATGTTTTAAAATTATAGTAAAAAATTACACTCATTCGAATATGTATAATTTAGTTACATATTTATTTAGTTTTAGTAAGCATAAACCTAAATAAAACTATAACTAAGTTTTCAAGAGACACCACCATGCTTTAAAACAATAAAAACTAAACAATGTATATTTATATACTTTTCTTGATCCAAAGGTACCACGCTGAAGCTCATACGGACAAGATACTACACTGAAGCTCCTAAAGCACCGACCTCTACTGGTATGGATGGGGCTTTGTCATAGAGCAACTACAATGTTAAAAGTAGTTCATAGGGATTAAAAAATTACCTACCAGCTAGTTAAAATATTATAGAGGTAGTCCATAGAGTAGTGCATAACTAAAGGTATCCATAGCTTTATGGCTGTTCATAAGGAATAAACTAATAATTCTTCTCTCCGTGCTCTCTCTTCCTCACCTCTCACACATGGACTACTCAGTCCATATACACTGTAGTGGCAACAATAACTATAGATCACTGACACAAAAGCTGCGCATACATTGAGGTTGCTCTTAGGGTTGGAAAGCACGACGCACGAAGTCAGCAAGCATGGAGCACCGGCGGCAGGTTGATACGCAGCGCTTCGGCCAGCCTAGTAGCACGGTCCCTGAAGAAGAGCAGTTTTTCGAGGTCTCTCTGCTAATATATCTATCTGTAGCCAATTCATATTAGACCTTCTTCCAAGGTATCTTAGTGTTTTTACGATAATGTATTACTATTTTGAGAGCACATATATACAATTCAATTAACTGGCATATAGTATGCTAAATCTTGATTTTTCTCTCGAGTATTGTTGACTTAGACACACTGTCACACTGCCCCTGAATGTGTCACGAAAAATGCTAAAACAAAGTTGCACTCTGAAGACAGCAAGAAGTTTGCTGAAGATAATGATATCAATGGTATTTGATGAAGACCAGCAAGAAGTTTGCTCATCAGCAAAGCTCTTCACAAAATTAGGAAATTTGCTGAAGAAGATCATGATGAGTACAGCAGCAAGTATAAGGCAGGTAATGGTGTTTTATGCAATGTATGCAAGTCACATATTCTACATTTATGCGAATGATCTATGGTCCAATAGTAGGATTGTCCAACGGGACACTATTCATCAGGGTTCGAATCCTGGTGTTCGCTGTCGTTATCTAACGGTAGATATAACGTTAAAAAAGAGGCCCAAGTTGACTATCATTTTTTCGCTTTCTATGTTTATATTATTATTTTTCTAGCGCTTGTAAGCTCCTTCAAGTCTCTTGTAGTAATATAAGATAAGATTTTTTTCCTTTTCATAATGACAAAAAGATAGATAGTTCTTTTAGTAAATCATATTAGATCCAACTATTATTGACGACAGTGATTAAAGTCCACCAAATTAAGGGCTAGATACTTCAGATTACTACGAGAACTTCTTTTTTCTACCATGCCAATGAACCACTAGTTAGTAATAATAAGATGATGGGATTATTTACCGTGTATATATCCTACTAGCTCAGCGAAGCATATCAGACGATCATTATATTAATCGTCATGCATGATTCACAAGTATATTCTCCAATCTCCATGATCTCAACACACGATTGGTAAGTGATATTTTGTACTCGGGCAGCGATAATGATATCAACGGTATTTGCCATGTCGACGGGTGCGATGCCAGCAGGCTCACCGGTCACCGCACACTTGGCAGCTGGACAGCAAGCAGCAGATGGCAACAACCAAGTAGGAATTCTGATCAGGATGAGGGATCGAGCTCCTAGCCAACGCCCAACGGATCATCACTCTTTATAGGACGATATATGTATGACACAGAACGGCCTACTAGATGTTTAGTTCTCCCGGAGCATCTAACTCTGCGAGACGACAAGTTTAAGCTTCCACTTGGTCAGGCTCTGCAAGTGGGGCGCTAAAACAATCCCCAGAACACGAGTGGGCAATCATGCGGGCGTTAAACAACGAGAGATTTGGGAGCGCTAAACAACATTCTGTTGGCATCCAAATGGCCAATAATTGCACACACGGTTCACTAGTTAATCGCGAGCCGCCCCAGCAGCACGTCCTTGTCACTCCAGTCCGACCAGGAGCTAAATAGCTCGCCGCAAGGCGTTATGCGTAAACGAACCGCGGTAACGACAAATGGATCGAAGGAGATTTTGCTCAGCTGCAGATGCCTTCCCACTCTTCGATCGGCGCTTGCTGTGTTCTGCAGCAGCGGTATATATACGGGGAAAGATAGTAGTGTGTGTGAACTCGGTCAAGCTACTATAGACACCTACTCTACCTACCTAAGCAGCTATAGCGAGCAAGCTGGTCGAGCTAGCTCGCTCCAATCCAACTCGATAAATATTCAACTAGAGGACGCTCATGGCGGCACAGGACAGCGGCAGGACAGCTAGTGCCGCCGCCGCGGTGACGACAGCGTCCTCGTCCTCCCGCGGGCGCCGCTTCGTCGGCGTCCGGCAGCGGCCGTCCGGGCGGTGGGTCGCAGAGATCAAGGACTCGGCGCAGCGCGTCCGCCTGTGGCTCGGCACGTTCGACACGGCGGACGAGGCGGCGCGCGCCTACGACGAGGCGGCGCGCGCGCTGCGCGGCGAGAACACGCGCACGAACTTCGCGGACCGCGCCCGGCACGGCGGCGCGGCCAGGGCCAGGCTGAGCAAGAACCTGCAGCACGTGATGGCGCGGGCGGCCGCCGCGGGCAGGGCCACGGCGGCGTGCGCCGGGGTGGGCGACCACTTCGCGCTCGCCGCCGTGTTCCGGCACTGCCAGCAGCTGCCGGCGGTGGCGGCGCAGGTGCAGGCGCAGCAGCCCGAGGCCGTGCAGCACGCCAAGCACGCGGTGCAGCCGAGCTTCGTGGTGCCGAGGCGGACCGAGGCGCCGCCGCCGCCGTCGTCGTCGGTGCCTGGAGGTGGAGACGAGGTTTGGTGCGTGGACGACGTCGTCGTCGACACCCCGGAGGCGCTGATGTGCGCCGAGGAGAGATCGTTCAAGGTGTCCTCGTCTGTGATCGTGCCGCCCTCGTTCAGCGCCTCGCCATCGGAGTCTTTCGGCCTCGACGGTTTCTAGCTACTGGAGGGAATGATTCGTGCTTCGTCCTTCGTCGTCCTTGTGGCGCGCTTGCGTTAACAGTGTAGATAGCTAGTGCGCAAGCAGCAGCTGCATGCTGTGCTGCTGTCCTTCCCAAGGAGGAATGGTAGCTTACTTTGTGTGTACGGAATGGTAGCTGCTAGGCTATTGCTCTAGCTGTCGACATTCAAGATTGCTCTCCATCCCTGACATCTTGCCAGCGGGTATGGAAAAGTTGAAACTTGTCGACATTGTGCTCTTAACTAAAAATAGGCTAAGGCCTGCTCTCTCTCCAAAAAAAAAAAAAAACCCCTTTGTGTGTATGGAATGTGATGTTCTTTTTCTTTATTTTGACTAGCATACATACTCACATAAAGAAAAATAAAATGGTTGAATAAAAATAAAATTTTATTAAATCAATTTCTGCTTTGAAGCAAGCGGATGGTGGCTCAAAGCCTCTCTCTTGGGTGCCTATTTCCAAGCGATGTAAGGTCTTAGTCATACAGTGTATGAGCTTGGACGTGTGTCGGTCCCCTGTCCGGACGAAAGCCTACGAGGGGCTCTTCGATGTTGGGCTCAACGCTTCCAATGTCGAATCACTAGAACGCCTCGTGGTACCGGCATTGTAGATGTTAACCAAATTCTTAGGTTGCATTTGTCTGAATCGTGGTTGTTTACCATTTATATATATAATAATATCGAAAGTTAAATTTGTAAGCAAGGACGGTCTAACCTAAGGTTGTAATCCTATAGACCTCTTAGGGTGCCCATCAGCACAAGAAGTCACGTTTTTTGTGATTATGGGTGTGGTGGTGTTGTGAGGGCACAAAACATACCATAACCCATGAACCCACTCAAAATAAAAATGACTACCAATCGGGTATGGCAATCTTAATTGATATGGACGCATCAGATATGCCAAATGAAAATTCCCTTAAAGAACAAAATCTTCATGTGGTTCCTAAAAAGGACGTTATTTCAATAAAAGATAGTATAGAAAGAAGGAATTAGAATGTAGTAAAGTTTACTATTTTTTAATCAAATTGAAACTGTCCTACATCTTTTGTTTTGTTTGATTGTCATTACCCTCGTTTCCTTTGTTGTGCAATTCATTGTGTGTTTGGTATTGTCCCTCCAACAAGCATGGGTCACTTGTTTGGGGATGGCCAAAATTGGGTCGCCGTAAACAGAATCAGTTTGTTTTAACAGGAGCTTCGGCCTTGTGTTGAGCAATCTGACTCATAAGAAATGATTTTGTTTTTAACAAAAACCAAAACAAACTTTTTTTTTTGCAGGTATTGTTCCAAGAGACATACTGGCTTCGATTCTAAAGTCAATTACAATGATGGGATGAACACAAGACTTCCATTATGGAGGCATGCATGGTTTTAGAGTCTAGCGCCATGTTTATGTTTGCTTCTTATTGGACATCAGGAGTTGCACTAGTTTTTTTGTGAGTTTGTAATAAATGGTCTGAATTTTCTCCCAGAAATGATGAAGCCGGAACTTTTGCTTTCATTATTAAAAAAATTTATATGGGCGCCACAACCCCTAACCAGCACCTAGTGTGATGCTACAACCCTAATACTATCTTGATTCTAAATTGTAAGTTGATCTGGATTTTCAACATACATAGCCTCTATTTTCAACATACTCCAGCCTTAAGCCTTTATGTATCTTGAGGTGGCGCGCTGTGTTCAGATGAAAGATCGGAGGAACCTGATGTCGTGTGGTCCCTGTTACAAATATATTGTTAGATATATTGGGGATGATCTCATCATAACTAACTGTTGGGATGGGGTTCCCCTCTATCTTCTTACGACCTAAGCCATATCTTCCCGAGGTCGGCAATGTTCGGGGGACTTCCCCACGACCGTAACCCTCGCTCCCCATAACTCCTTGGATACGGCATCTTCTCCCACCAAGTACGGGGGAACCTCCCACGTTCCCTGAAGAGCGCGACGTGATAACTTGACGGGGGAGTTCCCTCCTCCTTCTCTGTGTATAAATACTGTACAGTGATCAATGAATAAAGAGAACTAGGTTCATTACTTTCTCTGTCTCTCTGTTGTTTATATTCTAGCGATTACTCGCAAAACGTTATCAGCACGAGAGCTCCCATTCCCCTTCCCTACCCAATTAGAGCATTGGTCTTAGGATCGATATCAGGATCAAGGAAGGCGAACAGAGAGAATCATCAAGGTACTCAATGGCACTACGCTCTGCTCCTCATGCCTCTCTCCTCCTTCAATTGGTGATGATGGTATTCCATCGCGCCTCGACGTTGGGCATCCACTTCGACAACCACCGAATCCAAGGTGAGCTCCTTTAGGACCTCTGTGACGTCCTCGGCGAGCGCTGTGGCCGCCGCCCTCATGGCGATCGCCGCGGCCTCGACGGGATGCGCGGTCGCCCTCCTGCAGGAAACCGCTTTGGAGGTCGCCGTCGCTCCAATGTCGCTCCACCTCGGCACTCTGTGATGTTGTTGACATCTACTAACGTCGCCAAATATAACTATATAACTTTTAATGCGAGAGGCGAGATTAGAAGATGAATGGTAATTAATTAACTTGTCATTAGCAACTAGCCACTTTTCTATTACCAACATTCTTATGCAAGAACTAGGTTGTCATCCCTAATTAATAATGCTAAGAATAAATAAAGGTTTTATATATTAATCTATGTGACTAGGCAGAAATATAAATAATATAAACTAAGATCAGTTCTGCAAGCAGACAGATAATTATACCATTGTAGCATTTTACCTAGAGAGTTCTACCAGGTTGTCGATTTATATTTATACCACTAGGAAGGATTAGGATAAACTTTAATCTATTATATTGATAGTGATGGTATATAATGGATAAGTGACATTACCGATGTCATTTACTCTACTCATAACAGGTAGAGGTCACAAGGTAAATAAAGATAAAGGTGATGAGTATGATCAAGCATCATAAATAAAAGATAATCATCAGAGCACTCTCTAGTCATAGTAATAGCTAGCCAATGGATAAACTAAGGAATTAATATCGAAGGTAATTGTATAACTACATCAATGAATAACTCTAATTAGTGCAATTACATCTAGCAATCATTGTTAGACTAATCCTATATCATAATCACATGCAATGGAAATCATCTAGGAAGGATGTGAAACAGAGTCATCATCCAACTTCGCGACCGTGCCTGCTGGCCTACATACGGGGGGGTGGACTATATAGGACTCAACGCAGCTGTCACCTACGCGATCTACCATACGACCCAGCACGTCAGGGTGCACTCGCAGATAAACAAGATACCTAGACACAACGTCTACATACTGTTCATCATCTATCCATCGTCCGCATGAATAAACGCTATACGAGCAATTACATGAATTCAATAAGATCAAACCAACTATACTAGACATATAATCAAAGTAGATAAAGACTATTGTAATCAAGAACATATGAACTATTAAGAACAATGTTTCCCTAATCATAATGAAGAATACAATAATAGAGAAAGAACTAGAATTATACCGAACTCCGTGCTCTAGACAGACGTCGGGGCTCTAGATCCGCCGAAGAACTAGAACTCCTCTGCTTCTAATCTAATTAGGCTAGAACTATGAACTAGGAGGCTCTTGATGAACTAGAGGGCTCTTGATGGCTTGAGGACTTGATGCCTTGAATGAATGATGGGTTGATGCCTCCGGGGGGGGGGTCTGTCCCTTTATTTATAGCCCGGTGAGATGCATGTACGCCGTAGGATCAAACCGACTTGAAACAAAGGCCAAGATGACTCCCCAAAGGCGGTGGAAGAAGACTCCAGAAGATGGGCCGAAACCCTCGGGAGGGGGGGGGGGGGGCGTCGGCCGGCCCCACCCTGTTGGGTCTCCGGCCCCGGTGCTTCGGATGTGTTCCAGATGCTTCTAGTGTTCTCGTGATGATGTTTCTTTGGTGGTTAAGTTTCGTGGTAATCATGCTCTTTAACCCTTCTTTTATGCTTTTCTGGAATAGCCCCTGGAAAATACAGAACATGCAAAACTCGTGAAAACTGTCAGTTAAAACCCTAGACTAGTGTGTATTCATGTATCCTTTGGTGTCTAAAGTTCTAATAAAAGTTGACGTTATCCACCGTCAACAGATGTCGTCCGCGGCTCCGGTCGCGGCGCCATCTGCGGCTCCGCCCATAGCATCACCTCCGTGGGCACCTGACTCCGCCTGCGGCTCCAACTCCGGCGGCATCGGTAGCACCTGGCTCCACCACGCTGCCCGCTGCACGGCGACGGCCCGTGCCCTCTACCAAGCTTCAGCTTGGCACCGTCGGCAGCTCCGGAAGCCGCTGGTCCATTGTAACGATCCTGATTTCCTCGAAGGGAAATCCACAGATACGAATTATATTGTGACGGCCCACAAGATCATCCCATCACAGTATCCGATAACATCTGATATCACAAGTCATACACGAGTGCATAATACATAAATGGTTCAAATTTAATTATTACATCGCCGACACAGCGGAAATATCAGAGTTCTAGCAGCATGAAACAACAGTAGGGAAGCGGAACGCTGAAGATCCTTCCACCATCTTGAGTGTCAGATGATACTCTAGTCCTCCTGGTCCTCGTCCTCGAAGTCATAGTCAGCCTCCGGTCCTGATTAACAACTTTCAGTACGGTTTTATACTGGCCACCGGCTACCACCCTATGCTTTGCGTTGCTTTGTGGAGAGTGGATGCAAGATGCAAGGGTAGAGAGAAAAGCCTCTATATAGCTGTAGTTTTTCCTAGGCAAGTTTAATTAAGTAATAGCAATAGCAATATTGGTATTTTTAACATCACTTCACGTTAAGTTGTCATCCCTAACATGATGCCAAAAACCATTGGTAAAATAATCTTCACTTGCCTCCTAAAATAATACTATAGAATATATCCGCAAGCGCACAGATAATTCTCCTATTGTAGCACTTCACCCGGTAAGTATTCCGAGTATCGTTGATTTGTTTTATGCCAAAAGGATAGAGGGGCATTCTACTCATTAGGATAATCTACTATAATGATTGGAAAGATAAATGTGCAGACCTATGATAACCCATAACTCTAGTGCTTTACTGATAAATAAGTCAATGATAAATGGTAAATGATAACTGAGTAAATGAGGTAAATGGTATTCCAGAGATAGAATATAGAGACTCACTAATGTAGTAAGACAATCTCGGGATTCGGCTAAAGTAAAGGAAACCTATGTAATTAATAAATACAAAGTCTACAGCCTACGCCACATTACACATTTTCATTTATAGCATAATGAACTCAGAAAACATCATAAGGAGTATCATCTAATGAGGATATTAAGACACAAGGGTCACCTCCTTCGCGACCGCGCTCTGCTCGTCCTACCTACGGGGGGTGGACTACAGAGGAACCAACGCAGCTGTCACCTACGCGGACTACCGCACGACCCGGCACGTCAGAGTGCCTCCGTAGGTATGTAGTATATCTAGACACCACGTCTACAGAATACATATCACCTAACTCACTCGAGTACTGAATTAGGCGCTTTCCGATCAAATGACAATAATCATCACCAATCACAACTATATCGAATATACAATTAGAATAAACTAAGAACTGAATAAGTAGCAATATATTAAAATAGAGCAAAGTCATAATGAGATACAAGATAAGATTACCGATCTCCAGACGAACGGATCTGGAATCCCGAGCGTAGCGCCCAACTCTACTTGAACCTTGCTAGACGCCTAAACTATGAACTTGAAGAATTAGAGCCCTATTTCTAATCTCTGGAAACCCTAACTTCTGTCTACTCTTGACAAATGAAGCAGGAGAAATGAATTGGTGTTCTGAGAGGGGGGGGTCTGCCCCTTTATTTATAGCCTGGTGGAATGAACGTGCGCCGTGGGATCAAACCGACTTAAACAAATGGCCGAGATGACTCCAAAGAGGCAGCGGAAGAAGACTCCAGAAGGCGGGGCCGAAACCCTAAGGGGGGCGCCGCCGGCCCCACCCTGGCGTCGGTCGGCACCACCTTGGTAGGGTTCGGGCCCCGGTCGCTTTGGGTGTGTTCCAGAGGCTTCTAGTATTCCGATGATGATGTTTTCTTGGCGGTTAAGTTTCGTGGTAATTAAGCACTTTAATCCTTCTTTTAAGCCTTTCTAGGAATAATCCCTGGAAAATACACAATTCACCAAAACTCGTGGAATTTGCCAGTAATAACCCCTATGCTTCTATTATTGTCCTTCCCTAGGCATTAGTTGACGGTATAAAATTGGTACTTAACGGCCGTCAACAACAGCCCCTAAGCTAAGTCTTTGCTAGTCCCTTAGCAAAGTTGACTTGAAATGATTTATTCAGGGTTCCATACAAATGTATAACTCCCAACAAATACTTAAATATTTAAACAGAAATTCTTCTCCGGATTGAAATTCATTAATCCATCTTTCAAACTTATTCCTACTCTTTTCAATCGTGGGGCTTTTAAACTAGATCTTGGGTAATTGAGAGACAGAATAATCACGCAAGCACTATGTCTTTCATCCTTTGTTTCAATCATTGCTCCAGGTTTTTTTGAATAAGTATATAATTGTTATTTAGGAAATAATGAGAGCCTACTAATAAGATTGTAGAGGACTACTAAGCTATACATCATGATTGAATGCGTGAATGTGATCAAATTTCATTTTTGAACTCCTATGCATTATCCTCTCTTTTCTGTCTTTCTGAAGAGTGTGGGCTATCTCTACAGCGGATACTTTTTGTACCCATTTTTTCCTCTCAGACGGGTGTCTTTGCATCCATTGTTTTACTCTCTTCTTTTTTTGGCATATACCCTTTTGATATGGTGTCTTTTAGGCTCATACTTCTTTGGTATGACATCTTTTAATTTTATAACCCACACTCTCTGTTGGACTTGCTAAGATAGAGACTTCGTGCATAGAGCGAAAACTTTTTATGCATGTGAATTCAATCATGAATGCATAATAGAATAGTCTACTTAAATCATATTAGCAGAATAAATTATTATATTAGTTTTGATTTTGTTTTTTTAAATGCCTTGAACTTAGGTGTCACTCAGAATGAAATAAATGGTAACTCAAACCTTCTTATATCATATTCGTCAATTACTTAGAAAAGCTTATGCTACCCACTGATACAAGTTTCAGAATAAATTTTCATGGTAGATAAACTTCATGCAATTCGTAGGAGAATTTAAATTTAAACACTAAGCAATTGCAGAAAATTACATTTAAATAATTTAAATATCTTTTTGATTTTTCTCTAGCTTCAAGTTCTAATTATTCTAAAGACAAATTGAATGCGGAATTTAATGCAAACTTAATTATACAGTCTATTATTATTTTTTTTGGATTTTTATTTTTACACAAGCCGGAATTTAATGCAATAACTAAAGAAAACAGTAAATAAATTTTATTTGGTTTTCTTGTTTTGTTGTTTTTTAGCAATATTGAAATTGACAGAATTGAAGACTGAATTAAATACTGAAATAAAGAACATATATAAAGGTGAGAGGTACTCACCTAGCGGGGATCTCCCCCAAGCTGGATGTTGCTTAGTAATGTGGTGGAGGTGGCGGCGGGTATCCCATCTGATATATCAAATACTCCAATCAGCTTTGCGTCTGCTGCTGTCCTTGATAGATCTGATCAAGTCGTTGGTCCGTGCTGTGCTGCCACTGTTCATGCTGGTAGAACCTGTCGTTGACCTACTGCTGCCACTGCTCGTGCTGGTGCAGTGTGTCGCTTATCGCGTTCTGTCCCTGTTCAATGTTAGTGAGAAGCATAGATAAAGCTGGGAGATCATTGGCAGTAGTCGGAAAGTGCTGCTCAGGTGGCCGATAGTAGCCATCTTCTGGTGGTGCGTGGAACGGATACGGTCCATCGGTGGTAAAGTCCGTGTTCCCGCGTGCAGAAAAAGTTGTTCGTCCTCTATGAAAATCATTTGCTCCCGAATCTGCTGCTGCTGCTAATGAAGATTCTCCTTACTGAAATGTGGGCTGTTCCTCCCATCCTGCATGTGCAGTCCACTGCTGGCGTGGCTCCTGCATCAATCCCTGTTCACCAAAATTAACATAGTGGAAATAAGCTGGCCCAGATGGTGCTGGGTCAGCTCCAGTGAAATTAGTTCTCGGCGCCCTACTGATGCGTGCGGACGGACACCTGCCAATATTAGCTCCACTAACTGGAAAAATAAAATTCTAAACAGAATAAATTCCTAACTCCCTATCTGGTAGTTCGTACTCAGTGTCAAATTTTTTATAAATCATAACTATTTTATTATTCTTACGTTTGAGTATGTGAGCACGAAAGAAAAAATCATAACCAATAATTCTGCGGGCATCAGAAATATAAACAAGTATAGCATTTGATAATAAACCTAGCCCTGCAGTTAAACGTGTAATCTAGGAAGTAAAAGAAATACTGCACTTTTTCATAGAAAAGACAGTTCTCCAATAATTCAACATCATTTTTACAGGTGACGCCTTCTTCTTTTTAATCATGATATATAACAAATGCAGCTCATCTTGTTTAATAGTATTTAACTCCTCTCTTGGAAAGAATGTAAAAGCTAGCCACTTAAGCATAAACCTCAGTGTGGGGTGATGGACTTCTTCAGTAGTATATTTTTGTTTTCTTTCAGATTTCTTTGCAGTGATGCTCTGCCAACAATCATCTTTATCAAAGTCTTGGAGAGTTTCAGTTATATTGACCACGCACTGATTGTTGAATCCTAATGCTAAACTAAGAGTTTTCCATGAGAGGGTGAAAGGTTTATTAGATATTCTAAAATTAACTTCATCATCATTAAAGTCTAGGGTGCTAATAAATTCTATAGTGAGTAACCTGCTACCCTGCTCATTAATTTGCCATGCACCTTTCCATCCAACATTTCTAAAAATAAGCTCAAACTCGGAATCCATTCCGGTTTCTTGAAGCAAAGTGGCATAAAAAATTAGAGTATGCGTAAATTCCTTGTTTTTAACCACATTTAATATCTCCCTCTGTGGTCTAATTGGTAATGAAATTTGAGTGATAATTGTGTGCTCATACCTCTCTTTCGTGAAGGGTGACGGAGGATCGATATTCATGTCGGAGCCGACGAACGATGGCACTTGTGATGATGATTGACTTCGTGTTGTGCGGCGTGAGAAGGCTCTTCCAAGGGATTGAATGGCACCATTCATTTTATTGCTCATCTTGCCTGAAGAATGAAGAACACGAAGAGCACGGCAAGAACAAACAAGAACACAAGAACAAAACAAGAACAAGCAAGAACAAGTGGAGAGGAGAAATTGAAGTGGCAATCTCTCTACTAGGTGTTCTTGCTAATCTTCTTCTCTACCCCTTTCCTTACTTAAACTTGAATCAAATGAAGGATTTGTGAAAGTTCGAAGTTTCGAGCAACAAAGCAGAGTAGCTATGTGCTCTCTGGTGTGTGAGTGAGTGAATGAGTGAGTGAGAGAAGTGGGAGGCAGAGAAGAGGAGGAGGGGCGCCAGGCCGGCGTGGGCATGGGGCCGGCCTGCCCCACCTGGTGCTCTCTGGCTCTCTACTTTGAAGAATGTCGACACCACCTACATCTCCTTCCAAATGCATGTGCGTGAGTGCTCTTTCTGGTGAATGGGATGAATGGAGGGTAGTGGATGAATGAATGATGGAATTTGGATGGTAGTGGTTGATGATAATGCTTGAGATGACTTGATGTGATGATGGTGGGCCTCATATGTTTCCCATATTTATACCGTATAATGACACAAGAATGAAAAACTAAATTACTTTTATGAATCTACGAAAAATTAGAATTCTAATGATGGTCTTTTTATAATTTTCTGCCACCACAGTAAATTTCACTGACGGGAGTTTAACACTCTGTTAGTAATAATCACATCGGGCTTAAGCTTTAATCATGCTATGCTTATTTTTATTTCTTTTTAATAATGCAATTTAAGAGGAAATAATTATGCAAATTTCAATGCAAGAATTAAATTACTGATAACTACCGAGTTACCTCCCGGCGAAGGTTCGGGGTTTTTGAGTCCGCCGATCCGGACTTCTGCAGTTAAATTATTCTTCATGATTCATCTTCGGTGCTGGAGATGTTGTTGCATCTTATTCTTCATGATACTTCAACGTTTGGCATTGCTTCAGTCTTGGCTTTGAATGCGAATCGCTCTTCTTGCCCATTGATGGTAAATGTGATCTCTCTAGCTCCGATGTTGATGATTGCATTTGCAGTGTTTAGGAATGGTCGTCCGAGGATGAGGGGTATCTTCCTCTCTTTCTGCATGTCAAGTACTACAAAATCTACAGGAATGAAAAAGTTACGAATTTTTACCGGAATATTTTCTGCGATTCCTGCTGAGATAGCGGACCGATTGGTCAGCTAATTGCAAACACATCATGGTTGGTGTGAGCGTAGAATAGTTGAGTTTGTCGAAGACGGTCTTGGGCATGACGCTGACACTTGCTCCAGGATCACATAAAGCATTCTCGAACATCTGGTCTCCTATTGAACAATCAATAGTGGGACACCCTGAATCCTTCTTCTTAGTAGGAGAAGAACTTAGAATTGCCTCACTATACTCCTCCGTTAGCTTGACAACTTCAGTAGAAGGTAGCGGTCCTTTGTTCTTGAGGATGGTTCGAAGATACTTCGCGTATGGAGGTAGCCTGCATGGCATCTAACAACGGAATATTGACATATAACTTCTGAATTACCTCTACAAACTTACCAAATTGATCATCCGTTTTAAGCTCTTCTTCTTCTGCGTGGAAACGGTAGGAGGGATGTGTCATGAAAATCTTGAGTTAATTCTTGTTCTTGTAGTTCAACTGATGGTGAAGGTGGTATAACTTCTTCTTCTCTGTTGTCCTTTTCAATCTCTTCTTCTACCTGCACTAAATGTGATGGTCTACGTGCCCCTTTTATTTGTTCATGGTTAGTGGTAAACAAAGTAGAAGACAATTGTGCAATTTGCAATTCTGTCTTTTTATTAAATAATATTTGATCTTCAACAGCAGAAGAGAAATTATCCAACTTAGAATTAATTCCTTCTAAAACTTTATCATTAAAAGCAAGCTTCTTATAAATACTTTCATTAATTCTAGCTTGTTCTAATATTAATTCTCTCAAGGGTGATTGTCTCTGATTTGAAAAATTATAATTGCCCTGATACTTACCTTGGTTGGTTGACCGAGGTTGATTCCATCCTTGCTTCTGAGAAGTAGAATTGATGACTGTACTAATATCTTCTAGGGGATTTGTAAATTCAATTCCTAAAGATCCTTCATATTGATTCTGGGAATTGAATGCATCTTGAATAGCTTGACGATCTCTTTTATGATTGGCTCTTTGCTATAACCAGTTCAATAGTACATCCATCTTGGTTGACAGTGCACACACTTTCTCTGGAACTTCTTCACTCGTATGGCCTGTCTTAGTGTTGTTTGTCCAATTCTGATTTTCTGCTATTTTTGCCATAATATCTTCAGCTCTTTCAGGGGTGAGTGACATAAATGATCTTTCAGCAGTGGCATCTAGTTGCTCACGTGACCTTTGAGTTAGTCCTGTGATAAAATTTTTGCATGAGCAACCACTTTTTCATTCCATGATGGGGATAATTTGATATGTAATCTTGAAAACTGTTCCTAGGCTTCTGGGATAGATTCACCTTTCTGCTGACAAAATTCTGAAATCTTTCCTCGTTGAGCATTGGTTTTGCCTATTAGGAAAAACTTTTCTAGGAAAGCTTTTGGACATTCTACCCATGTCCTTGACTCGATCTTTATTCTGATAAAACCATTGCTTCACCTTTCCCTCCAATGAGAACGGAAACAAACGAAGTAGCACGACGTCTTGAGGAATGCCTTTGATGTTGATGGTGTTGCCAATCTCCAGGAAATTCTGCAGATGGACACTTGCATCTTCATCTTTCTTTCCACTAAATGTGATAGCTTGCACCATTTTGATGAGGCTTGGCTTGATCTCGTAGTCATGATCTCCAATGTTAAAAGTTGGCCCAACGCGAATATTCTCAGTGCTAGGGGCAGAGAATTCACGTAGAGTCTTCTCAGCCATGGCTTCACAAAATAATATAAGACCCTTCTTCCTACGGTTGTTCCTGATTGATAAGAGTTAAAGTACACAACCAATCTTGCACTTACCCTATATAAGATATTTAAACATAAACAAAACACGGGTAAGTCTGCTAAAGCAAAAGGTTATGGTTATCTATAAGTATTTATGTCTATAGTTATTTTAATGTTTTTCTATAATATTATCTATGAAGAACTCTCTTATATGAAATTCTAGAATAAATATCGTGGCAAATCAAATCAACGAACTCAATAAATTATCCTAATGAATACAATTGCCGTTCCCGGCAACGGCGCCAGAAATGCTTGTTGGTATTTTTAACATCACTTCACGTTAAGTTGTCATCCCTAACATGATGCCAAAAAACCATTGGTAAAATAATCTTCACTTGTCTCCTAAAATAATACTATAGAATATATCCGCAAGCGCACAGATAATTCTCCGATTGTAGCACTTCACCCGGTAAGTATTCCGAGTATCGTTGATTTGTTTTATGCCAAAAGGATAGAGGGGCATTCTACTCATTAGGATAATCTACTATAATGATTGGAAAGATAAATGTGCAGACCTATGATAACCCATAACTCTAGTGCTTTAGCGATAAATATGTCAATGATAACTGAGTAGATGAGGTAAATGGTATTCCAGAGATAGAATATAGAGACTCACTAATGTAGTAAGACAATCTTGAGATTCGACTAAAGTAAAGGAAACCTATGTAATTACTAAATACAAAGTCTACAGCCTACGTCCACATTACACATTTTCATTTATAGCATAATCAACTCAGAAAACATCATAAGGAGCATCATCTAATGAGGATATTAAGACACAAGGGTCCACCTCCTTCGCGACCGCGCTCTGCACGTCCTACGTACGGGGGGTGGACTACAGAGGAACCAATGCAGCTGTCACCTACGCGGACAACCGCACGACCCGGCACGTCAGGGTGCCTCCGTAGGTATGTAATATATCTAGACACCACGTCTACATAATACACACCACCTAACTCACTCGAGTACTGAATTAGGCGCTTTCCGATCAAATGACAATAATCATCACCAATCACAACTATATCAAATATGCAATTAGAATAAACTAAGAACTGAATAAGTAGCAATATATTAAAATAGAGCAAAGTCATAATGAGATACAAGATAAGATTACCGATCTCCAGACGAACGGATCTGGAATCCCGAGCGTAGCGCCCAACTCTACTTGAACCTTGCTAGATGTCTAAACTATGAACTTGAAGAACTAGAGCCCTATTTCTGATCTCTGGAAACCCTAACTTCTGTCTACTCTTGATAAATGAAGCAGGAGGAATGAATTGGTGTTCTGGGAGGGGGGTCTGCCCCTTTTTTTAGAGCCTGGTGGAATGAACGGGCACCATGGGTTCAAACTGACTTAAACAAATGGCCGAGATGACTCCAAAGAGGCGGCGGAAGAAGACTCCAGAAGGCGGGGCCGAAACCCTAAGGGGGGCGTCGGCCGGCCCCACCCTGGTGGGGTTCGGGCCCCGGTCGCTTCGGGTATTTCCAGAGGCTTCTAGTGTTCCGATGATGATGTTTCCTTGGTGGTTAAGTTTCGTGGTAATTAAGCACATTAATCCTTCTTTTAAGCCTTTCTGGAATAATCCCTGGAAAATACACAGTTCACCAAAACTCGTGTAATTTGTCAGTAATAACCCCTATGCTTCTATTATTGTCCTTCCCTAGGCATTAGTTGACGGTATAAAATTGGTACTTAACGGCCGTCAACAAGCAACAATATCATGTTTATTATCCAAAGTCCAGTTTTAACCCATCTTCCACACATTCTCCCATTCCAACACTTCTCACCACACTCACACTCTCTAGGCGACAAGGATGACTCCCTCTCGTCACATGACTCAACAGCGAATGCCGGACCTGCCAAACCCAGGGGAAAGAAGAGAAGGGACTCATCTCACTAGTCGAGGGAAGCGTAGAGAGTAGGAATGTCCAATGACCGAGGACGCGGCTATACGTATAGATTATAACTCTGCAGAGCTTGTACACCTGGAACCACAAGATCGCCATCATCGGCTATGGCCGTCGCCTAGGCCGATACTGGGCCGCCGCCCATCCGGGGCAGTGCCACTCTATCACTCAGCCCTAGGTCACCCCGGAACAAATTCCGACACGCTGAGACTGTGAGACGATGTACCGGGCCCCCAGGGGTACATTGCTGCCTCGGGAGGGTGTGGACCGCAGCCCGTACATCCCTACACTATCACCTATCATCCTAATAGCAGTGGCAATGCTCCGGGGTGGTTGACCTCCTAGATCCCGCCCATTCAGGAACGAGTGGTGTGCACGAAGGGTCCTACAACCCTGTTCTCCCAACATAACAGTTCCTAGGTGGTGACCGGACAGGATATCTTCCTCTCTGGGGCTAAACCGCAGCTTGCCCCGATGAAACCTCTATCCCGAGGACTCATCCCATAGAGAGCCTCCTCCTCGGGATCTCATCCTCTAACCCACCAAGGGTCTCATGCACCCGCCACAGGTACCTCACATGGGGAATGCCTAGGTCACACTTCCCCAGCATGACTTGCCTCCCAGGCTTGTCGTAGATCCTGTCCTGTCGACTCAACCCTCACTACTCACCCAAGACTCACGCCAAGATCTCCCCGATTAGTTATCAGGTTTTCAGCACTCCTGTAAGTGCATTCGCCCCCTATGTGGGATTTTGGTGATTAATGACAATCAAATTAGGGACTAACGGTTTTATCAAGATTATGTGCAGGCGTTAGTCCATATGAATGAGCAAATTGAAATATTCGGTGAAACAAGCACCCCTCCAACTTGACCAAGTTACTTGGTGATCTTTACTCATAATTTAGCAAGTTTTATTCAAGAGGGATGCATAGCTAGTTGACTAGTAGAAGGTTTAAAGTGCTCAAACATTGACTTAAAAAAACATGCTTGAGAGACACCTTCACACACTTGTGCACTGCCCTATCCTGTTCTGCCCCTGGAGAATCGGTAGTACCGGTCTTGGACCGGTAGTACCGGTAGGACTTAGAGCAGGATCCTCTCCAGCGAACTGCTTGCTCTCGGGTTCCAGAAAAGTTTATTCCGGTAGTACCGGATTTTAATCCGGTAGTACCGATGTTGAACCGGTAGTACCGACTCTGAATCGGTAGTACCGGTAGGACTTAGCGCCGAGACTCCTCCCAGCCAACTCGCTGCTCTCGGGTTTGAGTAACTATATTTCGGTAGTACCGGATTTTAATCCGGTAGTACCGGTTCCAGAGCGGTAGTACCGGTCCTTGACCGGTAGTACCGGTAGGACTTTGCCCAAGCAGTTACCCAGGGTCTGGATCGGTAGTAACGACTGTACTTCGGTAGTAGGTTGACTGTTGTATCGGTAGTACCGGTGTACCACCGGTAGTACCGGTCAAGTCAACTTGACTGGCAAACTTTTCTACCGTTGGGGCCTCGTGCAGTGCGTGTGTCAGGCTTTTAACGTTCGATCTGCTGAGGTAGCATCGGTACTACCGGTGGGAATCGGTAGTACCGGTAGCTCCCAGATGGAAGAAGTATAAATACTTCTTCCCTCTTCTTTAGAACGTTACCCACTTTATTTGTTGCCTACCAACCCGAGACAACAGCTCTCTCTTGCTCTCCCACTCTCTCTCTCACACATATTCATTGCTCATAACTCAATCCATTGCAAGTTTCAAGTTGAGAAGTGAGATTCGAGTGAGGAAAACTTAAATCCATTGTTTGAGCACTTGATTCCTCCCTCTAGCCGGCTTTGCTTTGCATTTGTTACTCTTGGGTTCTTGGAACCCTAGGCGGCTAGGCATTCTTCGGGAGAGCCCGGTTTGATCCATTTGTGAGGGCTCCCCGAAGTGTTTGTATCACCCCAAGATTCTAGTGAAGAAACTCAAGTGACCTTTGTGGTAACCTTGAGTGAGGAAAGGAGGTGAAATAGACTCTGACCTTTGTGGTCACCTCAACAACGAGGAGTAGGCCTTCCTTTGTGGATTGACCGAACCTCGGGATAAATAACTTGTCCCTTGCTCTCTTTGTTGTTGTGTCTACTTGTGGTGTCACGGCTTCGACCGTGCTCTTTCTCTCTCTACCTTGTTCTTAGGTTTGGAGGCCCGATCTGTGATTTGGTGGTGATTCAAGTTAGGGTGAAGGTTGCAAGGAACTCTACATACACTTGGGTGGTTTGGTATAGCATAGATCTAAACTTACTCTGTAGTTAATCTTGGTTTCGTAGCTATCTGTTCTTGACCGGTAGTACCGACGGATTGCATCGGTACTACCGACAGGTATCGGTAGTACCGGTCCAATCCCGGTAGTACCGGTCTCTGTTCTCACGTTTCAATTGAGTTTGAGTTTCAGGTTTTATATTACACCTATTCACCCCCCCTCTAGGCATTGTAGATCCTTTCAATTGGTATCGGAGCCTAACCCTCGTGTTAGCGCTTCACCGCGTGAGGGAACACAATGTCGGAGATAAGTGAAGCTCAAATGACCCAATTCGCCGAGAAGATAGCAGAAAAATTGTTGGAGAATCAAGCCAAGCACTTTGAAGAGCAAATGAGCAAGATGAGAGAAGAGATTGAGAGCTTGAAGGTAGCCTTGAGCAACAAGAATGAGAAGCAACCTAGTACATCAAACTCAAAAGGTGGTGCAAATGAAGAAGAGAAAGATCAAGAAGGTGACAAGACTCCAAGAGGGTTCACCGCTACATCCTTTGACTACAATCTATTGAACAAGACCAATGTGAATCAAATGCCACACATCAATCTTGGGAAGCCACCGCCGTTTGATGGGATCAACTAGAATGATTGGGCACACAAGATGAAGATGCATCTCATTGCGGCAAGGTGTTGGGAGATAGTGAGTATTGGCATTCAACCTCCGGAAGTAGATGGTGAAATCACTCCTCAAGATGTACATGATTTCCATCTTAATGCTCAAGCCGCATCATTGATTCTCTCATGCCTCAAGCCCGAAGAAAGCAACAAAGTGCATGGAATTGAAAATGCCAAGATGATTTGGGATACACTTAGAGTATCATATGAAGGTGATGAAAGTGTGAGAAAGTGTAACATTGAGTATCTATGAATTTCTGAAGTTTTAACTTATATTTTGAAAAAGAAAAGATACCAGAATATTCCTAGGGTGACACGTGGCAGTGTCTGATTGGTCGGCTCTTATGTGGTCAGTGACAGGTGGGCCTGGTCAACGGTCAACGCTGACCGGTCAACGGTCAACGCGGACTGGGCTCGGTGTGGGCCAAGATGGGCGGAATATGGGTCGGTTAGGCCGGCCCGGCCCGGACACGTGTCGGCTCTGGGGTGAGCCACGTGTCAGGCCTGGCCTGCGATGGGGCTCGGTTTACAGGCTCCAGTCCACGGTGGTCTGGCGCGTGCGGTGCAGTGGACCAAAGGCACGGTCCGCGGTGGACCGAGCTCATCCACCCGCTCCCCCTCTAGGCTCACGGTGCACCAGGCGCACGAGGTGCGTGCTCCCTCCTTCCTACACCTTTCCCCCTCTCAGCACGGCGCGGCGGCGCTTGGTCGACGGCGAGCTCGTCTCTTCGGGCCATCTCGACAGTCGGAGGTCCGCTTGGCGGGTTCCCATGGGCTAAGCGAACGCCCTTAGGGATAACAGTCCGGTCCTTGGCCTCGAATTTGGCCGGTGTAGCCTCGACGGCGGTGGTGTTTAGCACGGTGGCGGCGGCGAGGCGGTCGTGGTGTTCCGGAATTCCTCCAGGGGTGCGAGTGCGTCTTCCTAAGCTCCGGTGGTGCCGTGGGTGGCCTTGGAGAGGGCGCTGCGGTCCTTGCGACGGCTGGCAGTGTTGACCGCGGCGTCCCGACGGTGACGGACGGTGGTGGTCCGCCTCGTGCTGGAAACGAGGCCCAAAAGTGGTGCCTTTCCTCAATTAGCCATGCTCCGAGTCACGGGAAGCCCGTTCCCGACGATCTAAGTGTGCCGACGACGCGGCTAGTAGCGGTGCTCGCGGCGGAACGCCGGCGAACTTTCGACTTCTACCCACAAGGCAAAAAGGTGGCGTTTTGGTTGCGATTATCCACACGGGTGACTTTGCGTGGCCGCGGTGAAGCTCACGGCTCTTCCTCGTCGAACGAGGCAGCCGAAGGTGCTCGGAACGGCGTCTCGCCATGACGGAACGTGACGGTGGCGTGCGCATTCTCGCGCGTGTGCTCGGTGAGGCATTCCCGAGCCGCAAGGGCTCGGCATCGCTAGCTTGTGCTCGTCCACATATCCCAGTGTGCGTGCAGTATTGTGGTGGGGAAAAGAGGCGCCTTTGCCTCTCCCAAGTTGGGAGAACGCGGTGGCGGCGGCGACGTGGTCGCGGTGGCGCGCGGAAAGAGACGGATCGGCTCACCGTGGGGCTCGAGGAGGCTAGGATAGCGGTGCAGTGGCGAGTCATGGCCATGTAGACGAGTAGCAGTGCCGTGCAGAGCCGCAACAGGGAAGAATATGACTCGGTCTCCTCCTCCCACTCTGGCAGCTCGTCAGCGATCCCGACAGAGTGGACGGCGCTTCCTGGCCGCCGGGCTCCTCCTCCCTTCTCTGTGCTCTCTCTCTCGGCCTTGTGTGAAGTGGTGTGGACATAGAGTGGCGGCGGAGTGGTTGGAGGAGGCGCTAGGGCTCGGGCTTGCACCTTTTATAGGCAGTCGCGGCCTTGGCGCGGCGGTGGACGGCGGACAGCGCGTCCGAGGTACGTGGAGGCCATCCGTCGCGCCTAGCTAGGGCTTTGGGGTGCGGGGCCAGCGCGTCGCGCGCCGCTGCACCGCGGGGAAGAGAAACATGAAGTGGGGGGTAAAGCTGACAGGTGGGCTCCACTCGTCAGCAGCTATCGGCGAAAGTGGAGGCGCACGCGCGTGTGCTCGAGCGGGCCACCAGGCCGGGCCATGTGCACGCGGGTGCGGGAAGAGGCGTGGGCTGGTGCGCGGTCGTTGGGCCACGAGGTGGCGCTGGCGCGTGGGGGAAAAGGGATGGGCCGCGCGCGATTGCAGGGCCGAATGGCCGGGCTGGGTTGCTGCTGCCTCTCCTTTCCTCTTTCTAATTTTTCCAATTCTATTTTCTATTTCTCCCACACATCTATATTGCCGTATTATAAATATAGGCTATATCATAGTTGTGGGTACAATATACTCTAGGAAGGGCCTACTCAAGTTTAGGGTCTAAGCCAAGTTTGGGTTGCCACTATATATATATATATATATGTTCCAATAAAGGTTTTAATTAATTGATCAATACATAAAACCCAATAAGAAGCAACTCATAATTGTTTAAGGATGCACATGCTGAAGTATAGACTAGTGTTAAGCCTAAGATAGGGTTTTTCTACATGCCACTCACCAACATCACGTTTATTTTCAAAAAGTTTTTGAAAGTTGGGATTTTTTGTGTTTGAAAAAAGCCTGGGTTGTTACAGTCCTCCCCCCTCACAGAAATCTCGTCTCGAGATTTAAGGTGTGAGGTACCTTTCAAAAAGGTAAGGGTAAAGTACTCGTAACTCAGATTCCTTCTCCCAGGTGGCTTCCCGCTCTGTGTGGTTGCTCCACTGGACCTTGCACATTGGTATGGTTGTGCGCCGGGTCTCTTTGTTAGCCCAGTCGAGTATCTGGACCGGGTGCTCCTTGTACTCTAGTGTGTCTTGCACATCCAATGCGACCACAGGTACTTGCTCCGTTGGTAGCCTCAGACACTTTCGCAATTGTGACACATGGAACACCTGGTGTACCCCGGCCAGCTCAGTCAGGTAACTCAAGCTCGTAAGCCCACTTGCCAATTGTTTGGCAAATACGATATGGTCCTATGTACCCGGGTGCCAACTTTCCCTTGACATAGAATCTGACGGTACCTCAAAGCGGGGATACCTTGAGGTATACATAGTCCCCAACTTCGAACTCGAGGTCTCTCCGGCGAGTGTCAGCATAGCTCTTTTGCCGGCTTCGTGCGATCCTCAAGTTCTCCCGTACTTGTGCGACTCCCTCTTCAGCATCCTTGATCTTTGTAGGGCCAAAGAAGGATCTCTCCCCTGTTTCTGACCACATCAGGGGGGTTCTACAAGGTCTTTCGTAGAGAGCCTCGAAGGGGGACATGTTGATACTTGCCTGATAGCTGTTGTTGTATGAGAACTCAGTATGAGATAAGCTCTTCTCCCAATCTGACCCGTACTTTAGGACGCACGCTCGAAGCATATCTTCCAGAATCTGATTCACCCTCTCAGTCTGACCATCTGTTTGGGGGTGATAAGCTGTGCTATAGTCAAGTCTGGTGCCAATGGCCTTGTGCAAGCTCTTCCAGAACTTGGACACATACTGCGTGCCTCTATCGGACACGAATGCTGACAGGGGGCTCCATGAAGCCGGAGAATGTGCTTCACATATAGATCAGCCAGCCTGTCGGTCCTGAAGTCTGTCCTGACAGGGATGAAGTGTGCGACCTTGGTGAGTCTGTCCACTATGACCCATATCGAATCATGGCCGTTTGTGGATCGAGGTAGCCCTTGTGATAAAGTCCATGGATATGCAATCCCATTTCCTAGACGGGAGCATCCAACGGGTTAAGCAATCCGGCATGGCCTTTGATGCTCAGTCTTGACCCGGTTGCATAAATTGCATCGCGCAACGTGTTCTGCGACGTCCACCTTCATGTTCTTCCACCAGAACCTTCTCTTTAAGTCCTCATATATCTTGGTGGTTTCAGGATGGATACAGTACTTGGAGTCGTGCCCTTCTTTTAGGATTTCACTCCGTAGAGCCTCGTCGGTGGGCACACAGATGCGGTCCTTATACCAGTAGGTACCAGTGTCATCCTCTGAGAACTCAGGGCTCTTGCCTTGCGCAATCAGCTCCCTGATCTCCCAGATTTTAGGACACTCTTGCTGGGCTCGCCGGATTTGATCTTCGAGGTCATACCAGCACTCGCAGTTCATTCAGCTACCCTCTGTGTATTACTTCTAGGTGCAGGCTATCAAGCTCTTGGCAGAGGTGCAAGTGGTAGATCCTTAGTGAACACAGCGTGGCAGTAACTCTTGCGGCTCAAAGCATCAGCGACTACATTTGCTTTCCCTGGGTGATAATGTATTTCCAGGTTGTAGTCTTTTATCAGCTCTAGCCAGCATCGTTGCCTCATGTTCAAGTCTTCCTAGGTGAAGAAGTACTTCAAGCTTTTGTGATCGGTGTAAATCTCACATTTGTTCCCGATCAGATAGTGCCTCCAAATCTTCAAGGCATGCACAACTAGCGGCTAACTCCAAATCATGGGTGGGATAGCGCTGTTCATGGTCTTTCAACTGTCTAGAGGCATACACAATCACCTTCCCGTGCTGCATGAGTACGCATCCAAGTCCTTGCCTCGAGGCATCACAATAGACGACAAAATCTTGCTGAATATCAGGTAGGGCCTAGCACTGGTGTGGTGGTAAGCTTCCCCTTCAGAGTTTGAAAGCTCTCCTCGCATTCGGGTGTCCACTCAAATTCCTTGGCCTTCTTCAGAAGGTTGGTTATAGGTTTGGCTATCTTGGAAAAGTTCTCAATGAATCGGCGGTAGTAACCGGCCAATCCCAAGAAACTTCGAACCTCGGTTACATTCCAGGGGTTGTTCCCACTCCTTTACTGCTTCTATTTTGGCTAGATCCATGGCCACTCCGTTCAGCAGTGAGTACGTGACCAAGGTAAGGTGACTTCCTCCAGCCGAAACTCGCATTTACTGAATTTGGCATATAGCTGGTGCTGCCTCAGCTTTTCCAGTACTACCCTCAAGTGCTGCTCATGCTCCTCTGCAGTGGGTGAGTAGATCAGGATGTCATCAATGAATATGACCACAAACTTATCTAGCTCATCCATGAACACCTTGTTCATCATATTCATGAAGTAGGCAGGAGCATTAGTGAGTCCGAAGGACACGACTGTGAACTCATACTGCCCATACCGGGTGACGAAAGCTGTCTTCGGTATGTCCTCACTGCGAATCTTCATCTGATGGTACCCAGATCGGAGATCAATCTTGGAGAAGTACTTGGCATTCCTTAGTTGATCAAGCAAGTCATCTATCCTGGGAAGAGGGTACTTATTCTTGACAGTCACAGCATTCAGATTCCTGTAATCAACACACATTCTCATGGTGTCGTCCTTCTTCACAAACAGGACAGGGGACCCCCAGGGTGAAGCACTGGGTCTAATGTACCCCTTGTCGGATAGTTCCTTGAGCTGCTTCTTCAGCTCCTCCAGCTCATCAACCGACATGCGGTAGGGCCTTTTAGCAATGGGCCCCGTACCAGGCAGTAGGTCAATCACGAATTCCACATCCCGGTCGGGTTGCATGCCCGGCAGCTCTTCGGGAAACACGTCCGGGTACTCACATACCACTGGCACATCTCCCACCGCCTTGGCCTCCAAGGCTCAAAGCATCGAGACCACCTTATCCTCATTAGTCTCGCACCGAACCACGTGACCACTCGGGTGTGTGAACTCCACATACCGCGGGGAACATGAGATAATCCCCTGGTGTTGGGTCAACCAGTCCATACCCAGGATGACATCCAATCCATTGGAAGGCAAGAGGGTGAGGTTGGCTAGAAAGGTATGTCCCTCAATGGTGATTCTCATTCCCTGGCATATCTTGGTGCAACGGAGGCTTGCCCAAGGGTGAACTAGTAATGATGGCCTCTTGCCGTGTAGTCACAGGTAGTTTGTGCTCTCGTGCAAATTTAGTAGATACATAAGAACATGTAGCACCTGAATCAAATAACACCGAAGCCTTAGCTCCATTCACCAAAAACATACTGTACACCACGTCAGGGGCATCCTGAGCTTCCTCCGCCGTCAGGTGGTGGAGGCGGTTGCGAGCAGTCCCAACGGTACCCTTGTAAGCGGTACCCTGAGTCTGCCTGGTAGGAGTCTGCGCAGGTGCGGCTGCTGTCCTTTGGGGAAGTCGTAGGAGTTGTCTCCCGGCTGGCCACAGGTAAAGCAGGTGTAAGGGGTGCTGCCTGTTGGGGTGGATGCAGTAGTCCTCCACAGTGCCTGTGGTCGGTGTAGAGCAGGCCTTGAGCGGGGCGGTGGTAGTTGGCGGCGTTGGTACCACCACCTCGGCTCAAAGCGGGGGTCGCGCCCGAAGCTGCGCGGGGGCGAGAGTGCGAGGGCACATTTGCACGCGGGCCTCTGTGAAGCCGGCGGGCGTGAGGTGCTCTCGGACCGACGCTTCTTGTCGCGGTTGAGAGCGTCAGCCTCCAGACGATCCCGCTCCATCTCCAGCGTCTTGTTGATCATCTCGCGGAGCGTGTAGCATGAGTGCCCTGAGATAGCGATCCTGAGGCGTGTGTTCAGCCCCTTCTTGAAGAAGTACATCTTCTTCTTCTCTGTGTTAGTCTCACTGGGGGCATACCGCATCATACGAGTGAAGCGGTTAGCATACTCAGCCATCTTCTGGGAGCCCTGTGTGATGTTGCGGAACTCCTCCACTTTGGCGTCCATGACACCTTCGGGTACGTGGTGGTCACGGAAAGCCTTAGCGAACTCCTCCCGTGTGATGTGCTAGGTCGGGGTGAGAGTTGCTGAAACTGTCCCTCCAAGCACGAGCGGCGCCAGCAAGCTGGTGTGCGGCGATCCCAACAGTCTCCTCATCCGTGCAGGTGGTGAGGTCCAGCTTCTTCTCGATCTCACGCAGCCAGTCCTTTGTCGCGATAGGGTCACTGTGTCACAGAACCGACCAATTTATACGAGCACAAGTACTGACGATCGCCAATTTAGTAGCAATCAAGTCACACTTGAGCCAATATAAACCTAGTATTCCGGAAATCTCGAAGGATTTCTAACATTTTAAACAGAACATACCCCAAGGATCTTACAAATTCAGCAACAACCCATCAAATGATACATAAGTTCACAACCGAATTAAAACATCAGAGTACAACATAGTCTTTTACATAAATGTAACAGTAGCGGAAGTCAACATAGTTTTGAAACAACGTAGTTCACATACGAGTACCACCTAGCTGACCACAGTCACAGCATCTTACAAAAGCCAAAGATGGATAACGACCTTGCCCCAGGTCTAATCTTCTTCGCCCGCAGGGGTGAAGCAGTTCTTGCAATAAGCATAGTAGACTACTACTTCTGTAACAATGGGAATAAAACCCTGAGTACTCAATTGTACTCAGCTCGACTCACCCGACAGGAAGTAAATAAAAAGACTCTCAAGGATATGCAGGCTTATTTGGTGGAGCTCAGAGGATAGTAACATTTTGCATAAAAAGCATTACTACAGTAGTTCCTCAACTTATAAATTTTAGATATGGTTTAGCTTCGATTTCAGTTAAGCTATTAAGCTAAGGTTTGCAGCTATACTAAACAATCACTTGATATTATAGCAAACAATACAACCATATGATTTCCGATATCCACAGATATCAACCTTATCTCACCATAATCAATACGTTAAAGTTGTTAGCCTCTACCTCACCACAAGATCAGTTCAGTTTCTCACTAACTAGGAGAGATGGCAATTCGAATCGATTGTACCAGCTGGCAAACATGCCGATCACAAACCCTGTCAGCCTGATCAGTGGCTTCTTGGGTCACCGTTAGATCTTTCTAAGTCATATTATATCGCGAGCTTAGCGGGGGCCATATTCTCGGAGACAAACCCACTCACAGGAAGTGCAGGTCCCTGACCTGACTATGGCAAAATGGTGTCTCCGCACATCCTTCCTACCTCCAGAATATGTCTATCCATGTCACACCAATTCTCGGCTCAGAAAGAACTACTCGGCTTCGCAGTCAGAACGACTTATCTGACCAGCTATGTGACGATGTCCTTCAATCTCAACTGATGTCTGGTGGCCTCAGTCCTAGTCGGCCACAAGTAGCACCGAAGACAGCATGACCTCAACCATGTCATGCGGCTCCCCGCTACCTAGCCTTGATTCTCTCATTATCATTGTGGCATGGTGGCACATATAGTCAACCATGTGGAATCCATCCCCATCATCATTAGTCACCACCTATGCTCGCGAAGGACAGGAAATCCCTCGACTTCTACCGGTCTAAGCATGGCTAAGCATAAGATCGAACCCATCCCTTGTCTAGTAATAGTACCAGGATAGTAGACAAGTGTACAAGGTATAAATGCAGCAACGGTATCAATTCAACTCCTATACTTAAGTGCACAATCATACGATTTAATAAAGACCAGTGCATTTATATAAAAAGAGATAGGTGGAGGCTTAGGGATGCTCCGGAGCTTGTCTTTCACAAAGTTAGATGGCTGATGGTCAGTGCACTCTGGTAGTTCAGTTTCCTCCTCGGCCTCGGGAGCTTCCGGCACCTCGATCTCCGGGGGCACTCCTTCCTCCGGTGGATCGAATTGCAGCAGTGTAACTCCTCCCGGCGATCCTGTATGCATGATATGCATATATGAGAACTGAGAATGCACATGGAATGCAATATAGAGATGCACAATTCGAGCCATGAGATGCATTAGACAACATGTGAGCATCCCAATAATTTATCAAACATTTACTGAGTAGGGTGCATATTTCTTCTCTAAACAACAACACATACTCACCCTTCTTAAGCAAACTATAGAACAATTTCTCGTCTTACGTAAGAGGTCTATAACCTGCACTAACAAGGTTACCAAGCTGGAGCATCACAGAAATGCATGAAAACATCTTCTAACCAACTATTACTCAATTAAAAACAATTAAACAAGCACTAACTTATAACTGGACCCTTTATTTTCTGTGTCTAGAAAATTCTAGAAAAATTACAATAGATAACACACTCCCATATTAGGCTATTGACAAAATTTCAAGTCATTTGGACAGATATAACATGCTACACAAAAATGACAAGCAGACATGCCATTTAAGCAATAGAAAATACTTAATACAGTGAAAAGTATCAAACAACAGATTTCCCATTTTTCTTAGCTTCTTTATCACAAAACAAGGCTCAGGAAAAATATTCATAACCATAACTTATCTACATTAAGCATGGTGAATTTAGCAAGAGTATAGCATGAAAGGCATGTTACACATGACATCATATAAATAACAATAACCAACCAACAAACATATTTTTCCCAGATCCCACTACTCTAAACAAGATTAATGCAAGTAGAATCACATTTTTAGCACATTCCTATAATTAGTTATGCATTTATCAAGTTTACAAGCATATAACAAATTAATTATAACTGCACAGAAAAGTTACCACAAAGTCATACTTCATATTTTTTCTGTATAGAGCTCAGAAATACAAACCCAAAAAAATTTGGTTCACCGTCATTTGGACACATTCTACCTCCAGATATGATTTTTGGAAGATTTTACCAATTTTCTGAAAATTCATTTTCTTAATTCCTTTAAAACTGAACTCGGTTCAAAACGCTACACACACCCGGTCCAGTGCACCAGAAGCGCACCAGAGCGACTGACCGGTGGGCTCCCCGGTCAAACCGGTCCCACGCGTCAGAGAGAGAGAGAGAGCAGAGCCGCCGGCGCTGACCGGCCCTATCTCGCCGGCAGCGAGGTCACCGGCGGCACCGAGGGCACCTACGTGTTCCTAAGAACGTGACGAACTCGATGAGCTAACTTTTGAGACCTAACTACCACCGGAGCAAGCTCAACGGCGGTAATGGCGGACGGCGGAGCTCCGGCGAGCGCGCGCCGGCCGCTACCGGCCTTCACTGGCGAAGCTAAGCCTTGTTCCAAGAACCTGGAACCCTAACAAAGTTATACGGCCCGCGAATCGACCTTTGGTCCACTCCGACTCGACCTAACCGCGCGCAAGGCGGCACGGTGGCGGACGGGAACTCCGGCGAGCGGCGTCCCGGCCGAAACAGGGCTCGAGAGGCCCGACCAACACTCTAGGCTAGATCCACGACTGGCGGAGACACCTAGATGAGAAAGAGAGAGGGAAGCCGGTCACGGCATTGTGCTTGACGCGGTGAGCAGTGAGCTCGGCGGCGCTCCAGCAATGGCACGGCGGCGAAGGGCTCTAGGTGCTATACCTTGCCTCGGCTGGTTCTAGAAATGGGCGGGAAAGGCTAGAGTAGAAGATGGCGAAGCTCGGGTGGAGATGGAGCGGTCAGAGACGGTGCGGTGGCGGTGGAGTTCACCGTGGCATCGCCTCGGCGGCCATGGCGACGGCGGAGAGGAAAAAGGAGAGCAGAGAGGCGAGAGCGAGAGAGAGAGAGCAAGTGGAGCGCGCAGGAGACAGAATGGCGCTGTTGCCTTCGGTTTTGCAGGCCAGACCGAGGGGCAACGACGGCGTACGGCGCCACCTGGCGACGTTTTGCTGCGGCGGCCACGTCGGCCCCTCGCCGGTTCACTGAATTGGTTGATTCAGTTCAAACCGACTGAAACACGATTTTGATCGAGCCACAACTCGCGATTTAGGGCGTTTCAGCAAAAACTTCACTAATATGGGTCAAAGAGCTACATGAGTAGATCATTTGGTATTAGAACACTTTGAACTGATTCGGCTTGGTTTGAGAGATATGGATCGAAGAACACAGGTACATTGAAACTGGAAACAGCTAACACTTAGCAAATTTCAGCAACTCCAAAACAGCCCCAAATCTGCACAATTTCATAATTTTGACCGCCTTACACCCATTTTCATGAGTTGACCCAAAAATAAAGTTTGTTGCTTATAAAATTGTACACAACTTTGATTAAGGGTGCTCTGACATGCAAAGTCTCTAAATTAACTTTCTTGTTTGGTCAAATAAAATAGGTTTAGGAGGGCTTTCTAGTCAACTATGAGCTAGAGGGGTATTTTGGGGAATTTCACCAACATGAACATTGTTCCAAATGTTAACCCAAACATGTTTAAGTCATATAGAACAGTAAACAAGCATCACATTTGCATGCTAACACCTCTATGGCATTGTAAGCATATAAGCAAACATATAGCATATAAAGGAATGTAATTCAATTCAAATGGTGATGATGCATGAAATGACATGATCAATGCTTGATGGCATGCAAATGCAAATGTGAAAATAGTAACTAACACTAGGGTGTTACACACTGTCTGAGCAGTGGAAGGTGGGAGGCCTCAGCTTGAGGAAACCCTCCAGTTTCCTCTGGAAGTCGTTGGGTGGGGCGTTGCGACGAAGCAGTCCCTCGGTCAGGGTCTCCAGCAAGCGAGTCTGACGGTCCATGACATCCGCCATGTTGGGTGGCGGCGGTGGTGGTGGCTGCTCCACAACAGGTGGCTCCTTTCCCTCAGGTGGGTTGGTCCCACGAGGTTCCTCCTCGAAGTGATAGGAACGGGTCCGATGCGACCTCCGCGGCGACCTCCTCGGCCACGAGCAGGTGGTGCAGGGTAAGGGGAATGGTTCAGCAGACGGTTGGAACGGCAGCACGACATCTTACTACACGTGTCATGAAGACATGAGTGCAAGATAGGGTCGAAGGTTAGCTCTAAATTAAATAATAATTACAAAAATATAGGTAGCACACATGACAATCTATCCAACACTCAAACAAAGATGCATCAATATCCATAAAATCTGATAAGATCCAAACATTCATTACATCAATTATTACATCATGACACCTCCATAGACTGCTTTTGCGAGGTTCACAGCATCGCTTTACATGCAGGTAGGCTCCAAAAGGAGACAATCTACTCTACTTCCTGAAGTGAGTCATGTCAAGCTGCAACGCAGGGCATCTCCCAAACCACAAGTGACCTACTCAACCTTGGACCTGAAGTGAGGTGGGACGCTCCCTGGGTCGGAGTCCTCAGGTGCGGGGTTGGTACGGTGCATCCTGGAGATGAAGTCCAGGGCCTCCACCAGCTCAGTCTGTCTGGGCAGGGTCAGGAAACCCCTCTGTTGAGCAGGCCACCAAGTTGAGACGGGTGGCCTTCACAGAGAAAGTCTCCTTCCGGGGCTTCTTGCATACCTCGGGTGGTAGAGCCTCCTGCACCTCCTCGATCTCCCGAACACGCTTGGCATCTGACCGAGCCCAAGCCGCCCGCACTCCGTCGCACTTGTCCTTCAGGTACTCCGTATTCTTCATGTATTGGATCAAGTTCCCCTGATTGTGAGTGGCGTTGCTCACCAACTTGGTCACCTCTTTCTCCAACATGTTGCTCCGGTTATTCATGAGAAGCTCGTGGAAACCGAAATGCTTGGTCTTGTTGCGGTACTTCTTTAGGCTCTCCTTCTTACGCTCCAGAGCGTCCTCGAGCTCCAACACCCTACTCTCCAGGTAGTCATTGCGAAGCTCGTGATCGCGCACCTTGTCGTTGAGGGTAGAGATCTCCTCCTTCAACATTCCCTGCCTGACCCTGGTAGATCGACCAGTTGGCATCGAGGGTGCGCTGCAGCTGAGCCTTCTCACGCTCCTCCTTCAGAAAGGCCTCATTCCGCTCGGAACAGCGTGTCCCGGTAGCGGCGGTTGGTGCCCTCCACCCCCAAGATGTAGTGGTCCTGACTCAGGATGAACTCCGCACAGACTCGGAGGCAGGGGTCCTCCTGAGCGTGAGCGGTCCTGTCTAACTCAGCCAACTACTCGCGGGTGCTTCGTGTGAAGTCAAGAGCACGGGGGAGCAGACGAAAGGGACCATCCTTGAGACGCTCCGTAGGCATCCCGCACCACGCAACGAAGTGCAGTGTGCGAGATGGACTGGACGCAGCTGTCGATGGAGTGTTCCACCTCCGTCTCCATGAACTCCCACAGCTCTGGTACTGCCTCGCTGGCGGGGACCTTGAGGAGAACGAACACGTGCCCCTGAAGTCCACCGTCAGGTGCGGGCTCCCCACTGCAGATGTACTCTAGGCGCTCGGGTTGAGCTCCAAGCTCCACAAGCATCCTGGCGGAGTACAAGAGCAAAGCCTCCGTGGTACAGCCCGTTGATGGACATCTCCATGCATGGTGCCCATCTGCATTAGAGTAGACAGAAGGGTTAAGAGGTTAGCAATAAGGAGAGACGTGCACAAAAAGGTGCATGGTTCGGTAATATAACTGAAAAGACAAATTGTGATCCTAATTCTAGTGTCCAAACCTACGGGTATCGTCCTAGGGTCAAGCATGGCTCTCTGATACCATCTGTAACGATCCCGATTTCCTCGAAGGGAAATCCACTAGATACGAATTATATTGTGACGGCCCACAAGATCATCCCATCACAATATCCGATAACATCTGGTATCACATGTCATACACGAGTGCATAGTACATAAATGGTTCAAATTTAATTATTACATCGCCGACACGGCGGAAATATCAGAGTTCTAGCAGCATGAAACAATAGTAGGGAAGCGGAACGCCGAAGATCCTTCCACCATCTTGAGCGTTAGACGATACTCTAGTCCTCCTGGTCCTCGTCCTCGAAGTCGTAGTCGGCCTCCGGTCCTGATTAACAACTTTAAGTATGGTTTTGTACTGGCCACCGGCTACCACCCTATGCTTTGCATTGCTTTGTGGAGAGTGGATGAAGGATGCAAGGGTAGAGAGAAAGGTCCTATATATGGCTGTAGTTTTTCCTAGGCAAGTTTAATTAAGTAGTAGCAATAGCAACAATATCATGTTTATCATCCAACGTCCAGTTTTAACCCATCTTCCACACATTCTCCCATTCCTACACTTCTCACCACAATCACACTCTCTAGGCGGCAAGGACGACTCCCTCTCGTCACATGCCTCAACGGCGAATGCCGGACCTGCCAAACCCAGGGGAAAGAAGAGAAGGGACTCATCTCACTAGTCGAGGGAAGCGTAGAGAGTAGGAATGTCCAATGACCGAGGACACGGCTATACGTATAGATTATAACTCTGCAGAGCTTGTACACCTGGAACCACAAGATCGCCATCATCAGCGATGGCCGTCGCCTAGGCCGATACTGGGCCGCCGCCCATCCAGGGCAATGCCACTCTATCACTCAGCCCTAGGTCACCCCGGAACGAATTCCGACACGCTGAGACTGTGAGACGATGTACCGGGCCCCAGGGGTACATTGCTGCCTCGGGAGGGTGTGGACCGCAGCCCGTACCTCCCTACACTATCACCTATCAGCCTAATAGCAGTGGCAATGCTCCGGGGAGGTTGACCTCCCAGATCCCGCCCATTCAGGAACGAGTGGTGTGCACGAAGGGTCCTACAACCCGGTTCTCCCAACATAACAGTTCCTATGTGGTGACCGGACAGGATATCTTCCTCTCAGGGGCTAAACCGCAGCTTGCCCCGATGAAACCTCTATCCCGAGGACTCATCCCACAGAGAGCCTCCTCCTTGGGATCTCATCCTCTAACCCACTGTTGGTATAAATTAACTGCACTCTACTAAATATTATTATTATCAGATTATCCGCAAGCACACAGATGTGGTACCGATGTAGCACTTCACCCCGGAGGTTTTAAATATCGAATCCACAAGGGAACAGTAGGTGATAATGACCAAGCCGATGAACTTAACCCTACAATTAGGCTAGATAATATCGAGAAAGAGGAAATAGCTAATGATTATCTAGTTCCAACAACCGGTAAGCTTTGAATAATATTGTTCTAACTAGGTAGTGAAATGAATAAGAGTGGAAATCAGAGTTTCCTCCTACCAAACACTTATACACCTATTGATCCTATCAACGGGAAGTGGACTACAGAGGAATCAACGTAGCTGTCACCTACGTGAACTACCACTATCCGGCCAATCAGGGGACATTCACAAGTAAATCCTAGCCTAGGCACCACGCCTACACTACGAAATACTACTTCAATCAAGTAATGACCAAGATCAAAGCACTCAATATGAGTTGCAAACTTAAGAATGAATAAGAACAAATGCTTACTGTAATTAGAAGTTGAACACAAAAGTACCTCAAAACGCAGCTCAGGATGAGGAAGCTGAATCCAGAAGAATACAGCTATGAAGAAGCGCCGACAGGCCGGAACTCCTCCGAATCTCTACTCCTCTACTCTATCTCTCTACTTCTCTAAACAAGACTAGATCTAGAAGAACTAGTCTCTCCTAATTGGTACATCTAACCCTAACTGGAGATATTGAATTGAAGCTCAGGAATACGGATGCCTCCAGGGGGTCTGCCCCTTTATTTATAGCCCTGTGGGATGAATACGCTCCGTTGGATCAAACCGACTTAACGTGGGGTCGAGATGACTGCTCAAAGGCGGTGGAGGAAGACTCCAGAAGCCGAGGGCCAAAACCCTAGAAGTGGGGCTGGCCAGCCCCACCCTGGCGCCGGCCGGCGCCCAACTGTGGCCTTTCGGACCTAATTTTGCCGTGTTGTCTTCTTGGGCCTCGTGCAGTCCAATGGTGTATGTGTCGCCGCAGATTTTGATTCCGGACTCCAAATATAGCAAATAATATGTCCTGTTTCGATCGTCTCGACGAGCCCAGTCGCAATGGTGCACAGTCCAATTGCTTATCTAAGATACTTTATTGATGGAAAATTGCATATTCCTACAATACAAGTGAGAATACCAAAACTCGTGGAACTCGTTAGAATCAAAACCTATAACTATGCTTTGTGATTCATTTTGTGTCAAATCATGCTACAGTTGATGGTTATTTTTAGTACTTAATGACCGTCAACACCCACCAAGGGTCTCATGCACCCGCCACAAGTACCTCACATGGGGAATGCCTAGGTCACACTCCCCCAACATGACTTGCCTCCTAGGCTTGCCGTAGATCCTGTCCAGTCGACTCGACCCTCACACCTCACCCAAGACTCACGCCAAGATCTCCCCGATTAGTTATTAGGTTTTCAGCACTCCGTGCCTTAGTCATATTCCAGACAAATCATTCTTCACTTTTAGCAGAATTAAGTGAATAGTGGAGTAGTAACATTTATGCAGTAGTGGCAGTTAAGCGTGTCTATCCTATGAGCGGGTGAGCAGGGTATAGGTTGCGACAAGGTAAAGGCCAACAAGCAATTCTACCTTAGCACAGGATAAAATGCCAGAAAATAAAGCGCCAGCAGCTATCATGTCATGCCTAATAGGATTCTACGAGGTTGGGTGGATGGTGGCACCAGCAACCAGGTCATCTCCGAGCTCCTCGGTGTAGTCCGGGTCGTCCTCCTCAAGCTCCTGATCCTCCGGGGCTAAAAACAGGACGTATTCGTCACGTAAGCGACGCCTATAGATACTCACAAAGGTACAATAGAACTTCAAAAAGACCCAAATGCACTCATACATAAGCCTATGACCTAGAGCTCATTTTTAGAAAAATTTGGACATCTCATTTGCATTTTTCTGACTTCGTATGAATATTCTATGAATTTCTAAAGTTTTAAATTATATTTTGAAAAAGAAAAGATACCAGAATATTCCTAGGGTGACACGTGGCAGTGTCTGATTGGTCGGCTCTTATGCGGTCAGTGACAAGTGGGCCTGGTCAACGGTCAACGCTGATCGGTCAACGGTCAACGCGGACTGGGCTCGGACTGGGCCAAGATGGGCCGGATATGGGTCGGTTGGGCCGGCCCGGCAGGACACGTGTCGGCTCTGGGGTGAGCCACGCGTCAGGCTCGGCCCGCGATGGGGCTCGGTTTACAGGCTCCGGTCCACGGTGGTCTGGCGCGTGCGGTGCAGTGGACCAATGGCATGGTCCGCGGTGGACCGAGCTCATGCACCCGCTCTCTCTCTTGGCTCACGGTGCACCAGGCGCACGGGGTGCGTGCTCCCACCTCCCTACACCTTTCCCCCTCTCAGCATGGCGCGGCGGTGCTTGGCCGGTGATGAGCTCGTCTCTCCGGGCCATCTCGACAGTCGGAGGTCCGGTTAAAGGTCCCGGCGGGTTCCCATGGGCCAAGCGAATGCCCTTAGCGTTAACAGTCGGGTCCTTGGCCTCCAATTTGGCCGGCGTAGCCTCGACGGCGGTGGTGTTTAGCACAGTGGCAGCGGCGAGGTGGTCGTGGTGTTCCGGAATTCCTCCAGGGGTGCGAGTGCGTCTTCCTAAGCTCCGGTGGTGCCGTGGGTGGCCCTTGCGACGGTTGGCGGTGTTGACCGCGGCGTCCCAACGGTGACGGCTGACGGTGGTCCACCTCGGAACAAGGCCCAAAAGTGGTGCATTTCCTCAACTAGCCATGCTCCGAGTCACGGGAAGCCCGTTCCCGACGATCTAAGTGTGCCGACGACGCAGCTACCGGCGGTGCTCGCGGCGGAACGCCGGCGAGCTCTCGGCTTCTACCCACAAGGCAGAAAGGTGGCATTTTGGTCGCGATTAGCCACACGGGTGACTTCGCGTGGCCGCGGTGAAGCTCGACGGCTCTTCCTCGTCGAACGAGGCAGCCGGAGGTGCTCGGAACGGCGTCTCGCCATGACGGAACGTGACGGTGGCGTGCGCGTTCTCGCGCGTGTGCTCGGTGAGGCGTTCCCAAGCCACAAGGGCTCAGCATCGCCAGTTTGTGCTCGTCCACATATCCCAGTGTGCGTGCAGTGTTGTGGTGGGGAAAAGAGGCGCATTTGCCTCTCCCAGGTTGGGAGAACGCGGTGGCGGCGGCGACGTGGTCGCAGTGGCGCACGGAAAGAGACGGATCGGCTCACCGTGGGGCTTGAGGAGGCTAGGATGGCGGTGCGGTAGTGAGTCATGGCCGTGTAGACGAGTAGCAGTGCCGTGCAGAGCCGCAACAGGGAAGAAGATGCCTCGCGCTCCTCCTCCCGCTCTGGCAGCTCGTTAGCGATCCCGGCAGAGCGGACGGCGCTCCCAAGCTGCCGGGCTCCTCCTCCCTCCTCAGTGCTCTCTCTTGGCCTTGTGCGAGTGGTTGGGCTCCCCAAATTCGAATTCAGATCGGGGGCGGCGCCTGACGTCGTGCGGGGCCGGCGCGTCGCGCGCCTCTGCACCGCGGGGAAGAGAAACAGGAGGTGGGGGGTAAAGCTGACAGGTGGGCTCCACGCGTCAGCGGCTATCGGCGAAAAAGGAGGCGCGCGCGCGTGTGCTCGAGCGGGTCGCCAGGCCGGGCCATGTGCACGCGGGTGCGGGAAGAGGCGTGGGCCGATGCGCGGTCGTTGGGCCGCGAGGTGGCGCTGGCGCGCGGGGAAAAGGGATGGGCCACGCGCGGTTGCGGCCCGAATGGCCGGGCTGGGTTGCTGCTGCTTCTCCTTTCCTCTTTCTAATTTTTCCAATTCTATTTTCTATTTCTCCCACACATCTATATTGCCGTATTATAAATATAGGCTATATCATAGTTGTGGGTACAATATACTTTAGGAAGGGCCCACTCAAGTTTAGGGTCTAAGCCAAGGTTGGGTTGCCACTAACCATATATATATATATATATATATATATATATATATATATATATATATATATATATACATAAAGGTTTTCATTAATTGGTCAATACATAAAACCCAATAAGAAGAAATTCATAATTGTATTGTTTAAGGATTCACATGCTGAATTATAGACTAGTGTTAAGCCTAAGATAGGGTTTTTCTACATGCCACTCACCAACATCACGTTTATTTTCAAAAAGTTTTTGAAAGTTGGGATTTTTGGTGTTTGAAAAAACCTGGGTTGTTATAGTGCCTCCCCCCTCACAGAAATCTCGTCCCGAGATTTAAGGTGTGACGTACCTTTCAAAAAGGTAAGGGTAGAGTACTCGTAACTCGGATTCCTTCCCCCAGGTGGCTTCCCGCTCTGTGTGGTTGCTCCACTGGACCTTGCACATGGGTATGGTTGTGCGCCGGGTCTCTTTGTATCTGATCTCAAATCTGAGTATCTGATGGAAGAGGACCCGCATACTCTATGGCTTGCTCTCCAACAATGGTATGAATAGCAAAAGGCAGTCCTCCTCCCAGAGGCTATCCATGAATGGAACCATCTCCATATACAGGGTTTCAAATCCGTCGGAAAGTACAACCGTACTGTGCACAAACTCAGTGCCAAACTGAAGTTTTGTGAGAAGGAACCAAGTGATGCGGACAAAATTGAGAAGACTTTGTCTACCATGCGAACCGCACACATGATCCTTCAACAACAATACCGTCAACAGGGTTTTACTGTTTATTCTGATTTGATCACAACATTGCTTCAGGCTGAAAGGCATGATGAGCTCCTCGTTTGGAACTCTAACATAGGCCCTGTCGGCGCCAAGCCTTTACCTGAAGTGCATGCCCATACTCAGAAGAAACAAAAGGAAGCCAATAAAAATGGCAATCCTGGAACCTCCAATGGAAAGAACAAGCGCAAGAAGCAACGCAAACCTCGTGGTGCTAAGGGAAAGAACAAATCTAAGTCGAACAATGACAAGTCTAGCACTTGCAACAAGTGTGATTGTTACAACCACCCGACTGAGAAATGTCGCACCCCCTAAGCACCTAGTGGATCTGTACTTGAATTCCATGGGACGTGGACGCTCCAACCAAGGAGGTGCCAAGAAAGGTGGACACTAGGCTGAAGCACACTTCAACGCACTGGATGACCAGGGACGCTGAAATTCCGCCCCAGTGGAACCCAGCAACACCAAGGCTTCCCCACCTGAAGGCAACGCTGAAGATGATGACAACATGATCGTGGAATATACTTCCGAGGATCTGTTTGGAGACTACAATTAGGATCCTAATCTTCGGAGATCTTTATTTTAAAATATGCCCATCGTCGTAATAATTTTAGTTTCATGACAATCAGCACTTTGGTATTTTTATGTATTATCCAGTACCTTTAAATATCAATATAATGCTTTCATTCTATATTTATTTCTTGAGAATTTTATTTATTTATATACATTCTCCATTTAATATATAGACTGTACGGGCGTCAATCCAATGGAGGAGGAAATGTGCCTAGTGGACTGTGGCGCCACTAACTCTATACTTAGGGAAACAAAATATTTTCAAACTCTCACAAAGAATAAAGGAGATATTTTGACAATCGCTGGACGCGATGCTGTGAAGTAGGCTCTGGACGGGCCACTATCACTCTCCCTATGGGTACAACAATAACACTTGAGGATGCATTCTTGTATCCCAACTCAACTCGTACCCTTCTAAGCTATAGAGATATCCGGAAAAACGGATTTCATATTGAAACCCATACTGACCATAATGAGGAGTCCCTTCTCATTACAAAGGACAGCGGATATGGCAAAAAAACACTAGAAAAAGTTCCCTCACTCTCGTTCGAATTATACTATACATACATAAAACCCGTACAACATGTTGCTTACAAAGTAATTTTTCAGAATATCAATGCATTCCAAACTTGGCATGATTGCCTTGGTCATCCTAGCATCGGGATGATGAGAAAAATTACAAGTAATTCCTGTTGGTCACAATCTCAATGATGCAAAATTCCTACAACCTTCGAATTTTGTGAGCACCGCATGTGCCACCGGGAAATTAATTTTGAGGCCCTCTTCCCTCAAAATTCGAGCCGAATCGCTCAAGTTCCTCGAACGCATTCAAGGAGACATATGTGGTCCCATCCAACCTTAATCTGGACCGTTCAGGTATTTCATGGTTCTCATAGATGCATCCACATGATGGTCTCACGTGAGTCTCCTCTCCACGAGGAACCATGTATTTGCCAAAATTGTCGCACAAGTTATCAAACTTAAAGCACAATATCCTGAACATCAGATCCAGTCAATTAGGATGGATAATGCCGCTGAATTTTCCTCTTGTGCCTTCAATGACTATTGCATGGCCATAGGAATCCAAGTTCAGCACTCGGTCCCTTATGTCCATACTCAAAATGGATTGGCCCAATCTCTCATCAAGAGAATTAAAATGATTGCAAGACCATTACTACAGAATTGCAATTTGCCAACCTCATGTTGGGGGCACGCAGTCTTACATGCTGCTGCTTTAATTATATTGCGTCCAACTGCATATGATGCAACCTCGCCGTTGCAACTAGTACGTGGAAATCCCCCAAGTATTTCCCATCTGCGAAAGTTCGGTTGCGCTACATACGTACTGTTCTCACCACCGCAGCGTACAACTATGGGCTGTAATACCTCTGGTATTATGGGTAATTAAAACTGCCATGTCATCATGTTTAATTTAATTGTCTGTATATGATTGTGCTTAGGGATTTTAGAGTGGCTTACTTATGAATGATGATGATTGTGTAGTTAAATCCATAATTGAAATCCCAAGAATAAATTCAAAAGAAAAAAAAGCCCTAATTGGGTCCCAAAACCTAAATTAAAAACTATAAAGAATATGAGAAAAATGTTTTAATGAAAGTTGTAGATCTTTTAAAATAGAGAAACTCTCATTTTTGGAGATTTTGAAGTTATACAATGGCAATTCAAATGAAACTCAAAACAGTTCTTTGAAATTTGAATTTGAAATTCTATTTCAAAATTTATCAAGAATCTGCCCAAACCCTATTAATGAAAGTTGTAGAGCTTGACAAATATAACAACTTTGATTTTTATAGATTTTCAAGTTATAGAGAAAATTTTTGAGAATTGGATTGAATTGCAAATGAAATTCAAATTCAAGTTTTACCCACTTTTGAATAATTTCAAAACTGGGCAGAATTTGAATATGGTTCAAAAAGAAAAAGTGTTCATCATAAAATTCTCCACAACTTTTATTTTTGGTGTTCCTACTGTTGCTATTGGGAATAGGGTGTAATTTGCATAAACTGTAGGCTCTGACTTGGGGCACCTACAGGGCCGCCCCTCCCCACTCAACTGCACCCGAGCAGCGCGCGTGCGCGCCGCGCCACGCGCCGGCACTGTCCGCCCGGCCGGGGTCCGGACGCCGTCTCGCCGTGGTCGCGGGGGTCCCGGGAATACGTCCTCGCCCTTATCCATCCCTTCCCTTCGCTTATAAACCGACAGCGCGCGTGCCCGTCCCATTTTCCTCCTCTCGGTTGCCGGCGAGCCCACCTCTGTTCTCGGCGAAATTCACCGCGCCCCGTCCACCTCACCGGCAGCCTCATCACTCCCTTGCGCATCTCCTGAGCCGCTTAGGTTGGCTTGTTGTTGCCAGAATCGGTCCCGCGCTTCGTTCTTCTTCCTCGGTTCCGGCCGAGCTCCGCCGTGGTCCATCTCGCCATAGCCAGCCTACTCTGGTGAGCTCTGGACCTGGGGTTCGAGTGTTTCAGCCTCTGCGTGCCCCATAGTTTCTTATGCGCTCAGTGGTTTGTCATTTGGTGCCCTAGGATCGACGGAACGGGACATCGCCGTCGAGGCCAAGCCGCTGCATCCGCCATCGTCGTCACGCTCGTCGCTCCGCTCCGTCTCTGTCTCAATCAGCTACCGGTATAGGACCGTGGTGAGTCCCTGGACTTTCCCAACCTGTTTTCCTAAACGCTACCGTCCCACAGCAGCCGGAACAGGGTTGCCGCGCCGCCGCGTCCGCCATGAGCGAGCCTAGGCTCGTCAGAGGTGCGTAGGGTCAGGGCTAGTTGTGCTAGGGTGTTCGCTAGACTCTGTGCATCGTGTTGGCGCGCTTGATTTCGTTGTTGGAGTCGCCGGCGGTGAGATCCGCGGCGAGCCGCCGCGTGTGCGTGCACGGGAGCGCGGCAGGAGGAAGAGGAGGGAGCTGACAGGGGGGCCCCGCCTGTCCGTGTCCCAGAGAGAGGGCGAGCGCGCGAACAAGTGCGCGGCCGAGTGCGTGGGCCGCACAGGGCCGGCCTGCGGTTGTTGGGCCGCCTCGGGCTGAAGACGTTTTTCTTATTTTTCAGCTGAATTTCAATGGCTTTTCCAATATGAATTAAAATGAATAGTGCTCTATTTTGTCATTTTTGTAAGAATATTTCTGTTGCACTAAAAATCATGAAAATTATGTTGGTACTATTTGAGCTCAAGATCTAGCTGTTGGTAAAGTTTGGGATCATTTGGAAGTAATTTAATTAGTGGCTATTTATTGTTAGGATAATGGATTAAATAAAAAGGAATTAAAAATGTTAATGACTAAGGTTTGGTGTGATTTTAAGATTGATTGTGGTCTTAGGTCAAACATCCTGATGACCTAAGGCATATTAGAGAAATTGTTTTGAATAGTTATGATGGGCAGTAGAACTTGAGGTATTGTTTCATTTATTATGTCCTGTATTCCGTATTACTGCATCGCATTAACCATACATCGTTGCATACGTGTAGTGACCGAGAACCAGGAAGTGAAAGCTGAGGCGACTGCTGAAGAGACTGCTCCTGAGGTGGTACAAGGCTTTGACATCTGTGGCACTGACCCGGATCCCACTCTCTTCGCACTACAAGGCAAGCCCCGGTGCATTCAGCCTTTTCCTTGTGATTTGAAAAATGTTTATAACTTGAGTTAAATCCACTGCATTAAGTTGATAGGAGTTGATTGATAACCCAATTGATGCATTACCTACCTTGACCACTGAAATACCTTGAAACCATTTTAAATGTTTGAAAAATGCTTAGCCCTGCTAAATTAATTTAGATTTGCACAAAAAGCTATTTTTGAGACATTGTAATATATTAATGATTAAATTCATGAACAAAGGGTATTGGAAGTGTTTTCGTTCGGTGAATGTGCACCTGATCAGTACATTGTCGCCGACGGAAAGGGTTTTATCCACTCGGCGGTTGAATATTTGGGTTAGAGTCCCAAGGCCTTGTCACCGGTGGGCAGGGATTTGAAAACTGTTTGGTTACCTTGTACTTGGGTTAGAGTCCCAATGCATTGTACCAACGGAAAAAGTTTTAGGGACCATCCGCTGTAGGCCTGCTTGTGGTCAAGACTTTGCAACTAGCCACATACTCCTGGAAGCCCTGACTCCGGTGGCTCTACTACTTAAACCGACGACCATGCACTGGGAATGGAGAGATGGCGAGAGTAGCGTGTACCCTCGTGGCCGGCGTGCCTGGAGACGAGTGGAGTACTGTGCTCTCGGGTGGTGCAGGACCGGTTCAGGTTTTGGAAAAGCCGTGGCAGACGGGGTTGGCATATGCAAGATTTGGTGCTACATATGCAGTGTGGATAGGGATCCCCAGTTGGGTACTAATCGATTCGAATCGTCGTTGCTCCTCGGATAAGGAGACTTGATCCCCTGACTTACATCGGAAAGTGGTTCGTAACTAGGATATTTTTGAGAATGAATAAGTAATTGAAATTGAAGAATACATGTGAAAGAACCGTGATCTATGGTTATTGAGTAAAATAAAAATTGAGTTAAAATAATGAAAGTAGGATTAAAGATTAGTATTGCTTTTTCGCAAAATACTTTGACTCTTGCTAAAGCCTTACCTTGACTCCCCTCAGCCTGCATTCCTGAGTCTTCTCCCATTTTCTTTAGTCGGGTAAGTCTTGCGGAGTACCCCAGTACTCAGGGTTTGTTAACCCTTGTTGCAGGAGAACAACCGCGGCAGGTTTGTGTTAACCCCTGCTGCATGACAGTCATCGAGGAAGGGAGTGATGATGAGTAAAAGCTAAACCCTTGGGCAGGGTCCGTACTATCATTATCTAAGTGTATTGTATTTAGCTACTCTACTGCTACTGCTATCTACATATGGTTTGTAATAACTACACTTAAATTCTATTTGGACAACTGGTTTGTAATCTAAGTATTATACAATCTTTTTGTACTTTTACTCTGATGTATTTTGCTATAAAATGTTGTAATCCTGTAATGACTTCGCAATGGGATCCTGTCGGAGAAACGGGCACTGATGTAGCCCGGCATAGCCTTCTAGGTCACTTAGGACACGGGCCTGGCTGTCAGAGATCACTATGGGCCATATGATTTAGGCGGTTCTGTTACATGGGCCCTCACAGAACATTGGGGATCTATGTGGGATATCAATCTCCATCGATCATAGAATATCTGGAACCCACCATAGGGGACCTATTCACGGCCCGATACACCGATTGTATCTTCGATGAAGATCATTTCTCGGCATTAGGGGAGACTCAACAAACCACAATGAATGCCCGGAAATCAATTGGGATGCCACAGACATCTCACACTCTGATCCACGTACCTCAGAGACTGAACTCCAAGTTCAGAAAATCATCAATTTGCAACACATTGCAAACAATATGCCAGATGCATTTACTGATTATAAGGGTGTTACAAAATCCTATAATCCTGCGAGAAATGTGCTAGCAAGAGTAGAGGTACCAAACAAAACTACTCAACTCCGAAGTAAGAGGGGGACAAGCATGGCTATTTCCACGGATGTAGCTTCTAGCAAGCAAAGGACAAAGAAGAACAAATCTTCGAATCCAGTAAATGCAACTCAACCACATGTTGAGCAACACCCTGTGGAGGATCAATCCTTCACATCCCACATCAAATGTGCACTCAATTGCTGATGTTGGGACATCAGAATGCCCTGAGACAATCACTTTGGGAAAGGTTGATGTGTCAGAAAGGGTTCATGAAATTTCCATCAATTACACTCATTCTGGAGAATCATACGATCGAAAGACTACAATTGTCGATATTTATTTCTCCAAAACGAATGCTGAAATCATCCAAAATGATCCAGATCCTAAGACCATGGCAGAGTGCAAAACGTGCTCGGACTGGAATCAATGGAAAGAAGCAATCCAGGCAAAAATATCCTCGCTATCCAAAAGAAAGGTATTCTCTCAAGCAATACCTACACCTCCCAGAGTTTTCCCTGTGGGATTCAAATAGGTTTTTGTCCGGAAGCGGTACGAGAACAATGAGGTGGTGAGATACAAAATGAGGCTTGTAGCACAAGGGTTCACATAGAGACCCGAGAAACATATTCTCCAGTAATGAATGGTATAACATTCCGATATTTAATATCTCTGGCTATACAAAATTGTCTATCTATGAAGTTGATGGACGTAGTGACTGCATATCTCTATGGGTCACTTGATTCGGACATATATATGAAGGTCCCTGATGGAATCCCTATACTGAATCAGAACGCAAGTCGCAACATGTACTGTGTAAAACTCCAAAAGTCACTCTATGGCTTAAAGCAGGCGGGAAGAATGTGGTACAACCGATTTAGTGAATACCTTCTGCAGAAGGGATACACTAACAATGATGATTGCCCTTGCCCATGTGTCTTCATCAAAAGATCCCAAATAGGATTCTGCATAATATCTATTTACGTTGATGATTTAAATATCATTGACAACCAACAAGATACCGATGAGGCATGCAAACATCTAAAGACAAAATTCGAGTTGAAGGATTTGGGGCACACCAAATTCTGCTTAGACTTACAGCTTGAGCACCTTTCAACCGAAATCTTTGTACATCAATCTGCCTATATCCAGAAAGTATTGGAGAAATTCAATATGGATAAATCAAATCCCTCCAGAACTCCAATGGTTGTTCGGTCTTTAGAAATGAAGACTGATCCATTTAGACCAAAGGATGAGGGGGAGAAAATCTTGGGACCTAACTGTAACACCCTAGTGTTAGTTACTATTTTCACACTTGCATTTGCATGTCATCAAGCATAGATCATGTCATTCCATGCATCATCATCATTTCATTTGAATTGATTCCCTTTTAAAGCTATATGTTTGTTTATATGTCCTTAACATGCTAAATGTGTTGACATACAAATGTGATGCTTGTTTACTGTTCTAAATGCTTTATACATGTTTGGGATAACATTTGGAACAATGTTCATGTTGGTGAAATCCCCAAAATACCCCTCTAGCTCATAGTTGACTAGAGAGCCCTCTAAAAGCTATTCTATTTGACCAAACAAGAAGGGCAATTTAGAGATTTTATATGTCAGTGCACCCTTAATCAAAGTTGTGTAGAATTTTATAAGCAACAAACTTTATTTTTGGGTCAACTCATGAAAATGGGTGGAAGGTGGTCAAAAAGTTAAATTTGTGCAGATTTGGAGCTGTTTTGAAGTTTCAAAATTTTCCTAAGTCCAAAACTGGTTTTCAGTTTCGGTGTACCCCTGTTCATCGACCTGTATCTCTCAATCTAGGCCGATCTAGAGTAAAGTGTCTTAATACCAAATGATCTACTCATGTAGCTCTTGATCCATATTAGTGAAGTTTTCGCTGAAACGCACTGGATCACGAGTTATGGCTTGATCAAAATCAGGTTTCAGTCGGGTTCGCGGAGACTGAATCGAAGCTGATTCAGCTCGGCAGCCGGTCGTCGCCGCGCGACTGCGCCAGACGCCGCGCGCCAAGTGGCGCCGTACGCCGCCGTTGGCCGCCGCGCCGATAGGCTTTACAAAAGCGACACTCCACTCTGTCCCCCGCACGCTCCTCTCACTCTCACTCGCTCGCTCTCGCCCCTCTACTCTCCGTTTTCCCCTCCGTCGTCACCATTTCCGCCGCGCCGTCGCCACGGTGAAATCCGCCGTCACCGAGCCGTCTCCGACCGCTCCATCTCCGCCGTAGCTTCGCCTTGCTCTGCTCTTCATCCTCGACCCGTTGCCGACCTCAGCCGAGCTAAGGTATAACGGTTTGGCCTTTCTCGCCGCCGCGCCATTGCCGGAGCGCCGCCGAGCTCTCGGGTCGCCGCGACGAGGGTGATACCGGGGTCGGCTTCTCTCTCCATTGCTCGTCTAGAAGTCTCCGTTAGCTGTAGATCCAGTCTAGGCCGTCGGATGGGTCGATCTCGCCGTAGGTTCGCCGGAACCCGAGCTCGCCGTGAACCCGCTCGCCGCCGTGCCGCCATGCGTGCGCGGTCAGTGAGCTCCCATGCACAATAGTCCGATTAGTCGCACGCATAGGTCCGCTAGGGTGCCAGGGACACGGAACGAAGCTTAACCGCGCGAGTAACGGCCGGAATCGGCCGGCGCAAGCTCGCCGGACCGCCGCCGTCCGCCATTGCCGCCGTCGAGCTTGCTCCGGTGGGGTACAACCCTCGGCAGTTGGTCCATTGAGTTCGCCTCGGCGTCGCCGGAGACCTCGCCGTCGGCGAGCTCTCGCCGGTTAGCGCCGGCGGCTCTGCCCCTCTCTCTGACGCGTGGGGTCAGATTGACCCCGAGGCCCGCGAGTCAGCAGTTCGGGTGCGCCTCTGGTTCACTGAGCCGGGTGCACGTAGCAGTTTCTATCGGGTTTGGGTTTTATGATTTATAAAATGAATTTCCAGAAAATGTGTAAAATCTTCCAAAATTGATATCTGGAGCTAGGAGTGTCCAATTGGGGTGAACCAAATTTTTTTATGTTTGTACTTCTGAACTCTATCAAGGAAAAATATAAAATGTACTTTTGGAATACTTTTTCTATGCAGTTATATTTAAATTGTTAATTGCTTGCAAACTTGATAAATGCATAAGTAATTGTAGGAATGTGCTAAAAATGTGATTCCACTTGCATTAATCTTGTTTAGGGAAGTAGAATCTAAGAAAAATATGTTTGCTAGTGTTGCACTGTTATTTATATGATGTCTAGTATAATGTGCCTTTTATGCTTTAATCTTGCAAAAATCACCATGCTTAATGTGTTAAGGATATGGTCATGAATATTTTTCCTGGACCATGTTATGTTGGTAAGAAGCTAAGAAAAATGGGAAATCTGTCATTTGATACTTTTCACTGTGTTAAGTATTTTCCATTGCTTAAAAGGCTGGTGGTTTGTTATTTTTGTGTAGACTGTTATGCTTGTCCAAATGACTTGAAATTTTGTCAGTAGGCTAATCTAGATGTGTAGTAGCTACTGTAATTTTTATGGATTTTTCTGGTCACATTAAACAGTAGGTCCAGTTACAAGCTAGGGTTGGTTTAATTGTTTTTAACCAAGTATCTTTTGGTTGGGAAGTGTTTTCATGCATTTCTGTGATGTTCCAGCATTGTCACTTGTTAAAACAGTGGAGCTGATCCTAATTTGAGCTTAGAGCAGCAATGTTAATGTTTTGTTTATATGATGTGCTCATGCTTGATAGTTATAAGATGATTGTGGTAGGTTAGTTGATGCATGTTAATTATTAAGTGCAGGTTGTAGACCTCTCACCCGGGACGAGAAATTGTTCTATGCTTTGCTTAAGAAGGGTGAGTATGAGTTGGTTGTCTAGAGAAGAAATATGCATGTACTCAGTAAATGAGTGTGAAGTGTTAAACTGATTGCATATCATAGGTTAATTTGTGCATCTTTATCTTGCATTTCATGTGCATTCTCAGTTCTCATATATGCATATCATGCATACAGGATCGCCGGGAGGCGTGATGCTATTGCAGTTCGATCCACCGGAGGAGGGAGTTCCGCCGGAGATTGAAGTGCCAGAGGTTCCCGAAGGCCAGGAAGAAGAGGCTGAACTTCCAGAGTGCCCTGATCACCAACCTACTAACTTTGTGAAAGGCAAGCCCCGGAGCATCCCTAAGTCTCCACCTACTCTTTTTACAAATGCACTGGTCTTTATTAAATCGTATGATTGTGCACTTAAGTATAGGAGTTGATATGATACCGTTGCTGCATTTATACCTTGTCCACTTATACTTGATCCTGAAATTATTACTAGATAAGGGGATGGGTTCGATCTTATGCTTAGCCATGCTTAGACCGTAGAAGTCAAGGGATTTCCTGTCCTTCGCGAGCATAGGTGGTTACTAATGATGATGGGGTTGGATTCCACATGATGGACTATATGTGCCACCATGCCGCAGTGTCTAATGAGAGAATCAAGGCTAGGTAGCGGGGAGCCGCATGACATGGTTGAGGTCATGCCGTCTTTGGTGCTGCTTGCGGCCGACTAGGACTGAGGCCACCAGACATCAGTTGAGATTGAAAGCCGTCGTCACATAGCTGGCCAGATAAGTCGTTCTGACTGCGAAGCCGAGTATTTCCTTCTGAGCCGAGCCTTGGTGCGACTAGGCAGACATATTCTGGAGGTAGGAAGTATGTGCGGAGACACCATCTTACCAAGGGCAGGTCAGGGACCTGATGCATCCTGGAAGTGGGTTGGTCTCTGAGAATATGGTCCCGCCAAACTCGCGACATATTGTGTCTCAGAAAGATTTAACGGTGGCCCAAGAAGCCAGTGGCTCGGCTGACAGGGTTTGTGATTGGCATATTTGCCAGCTGGTACAATCGATTCGAATCGCCATCTCTCCTGGTTAGTGAGAAACTGAACTGATCTTCTGGTGAGGTAGAGGCTAATAACTTGAACATAATGATTATGGTGAGATGAGGTTGATATCTGTGGATATCGGAAATCATATAGTTTTATTTATTGCTATAATATTCAGTGAATGCTTAGTATAGTGGCTAATCTTAGTAAATAGCTTAACTGAAATCGAAGCTTATCACAATTAAAATGAATAAGTTGAGGATCTACTGTAGTAATGCTTTTGATGCAAAATGATGCTACCCTCTGAGCTCCACCAAATAAGCCTTGCATATCCTTGAGAGTCTTTTTATTTACTCCCTGTCGGGTAAGTCTAGCTGAGTACAATTAGTACTCAGGGTTTTATTCCCATTGTTGCAGATGGTGTAGTCTACTATGCGTATTGCAGGAATTGCTTCACCCCTGCGGGCGAAGAAGACTAGACCCGAGGGCAGGGTCATTATCTATCCTTAGATGTTGTAAGAATGCTGTGACAGGGTCATTTGATGGTACTCGTATTTAAACTCTGTGGTGTAAAACTATGTTAACTTCCGCTACTGCTATATTTGTGTAAAAGACTATGTTGTACTCTGATGTTTAAATTCGGTTGCGAACTTATGTGTCATGTGATCGGGTATTGCTGAATGAATGATCCTTGGGGTATGAAATGTTTGAAATCCTTCGAGATTTCCGGACTACCAGGTTTATATTGGCTCAAGTGCGACTGGATTGTGATTAAAAATGCGATCGTTGTAGTTGTGCTCGTATAAATTGGTCGGTTCTGTGACACTAACGTTCCATATCTTAGTGCCATCGGCGCGCTCATGTATCTTGTAAATTGCACCAGGCCAGACCTTGCATTTGCTGTGAACTTGCTAGCTCGTTATAGCGCCACTCCTACCAAGAGACATTGGACAGCTGTCAAAAGTATCCTCAGATATTTGAACGGTACTAAGGATCTTGGACTCTACCTCAAAAGAGGACAAAATTCTGATATGTTTGGCTACACTGACGCTGGATATCTATCTGATCCCCATCATGGCAGATCACAAACAGGCTTTGTGTTTTTACACAATGGAACAACCATCTTGTGGAAATCCTGCAAACAAACTTTGGTGACTACACCCACGAAGCATTCTGAAATAGTTGCACTATATGAGGCCACACGAGAATGTGTTTGGCTTCGCAGAATGATTAACCACACTAGTGAATTGTGCGCGCCCCTGTGCGCGAGTTAGGACCATCATTGTATTTGAGTATTTGACAAACGTAATGGTTCAGAGAAAAGAATATAACTAATGATTCAGAGAAAGGAAGAATAAACTGAAGAGTTACAGGATGTTTAAAGACAACATACATATTACATGAGACATATTACTAACCTCATGTAACAACCCGGGTTTTCCGATAACCAAAAATATGAGCTTTTTAAAATTTTTCATGCAATGAGTGTGCGACATATAGTTCTAAGTTGAAACCATGACAAACCACTAACAAATCGTTGCATACATATAGAATTGATTGTAGGGGATTGTCGGAGTTCGATAGTTGGTCTAGGCTTATGCGTCGGGGAGCACAAGTCCGTAGCAATACTTATCAAACTTTTCCCGTTACATCTTCCACTTTCGATTTCATCTCGAACCTTCGGAGTTTCCTCTCTCTCAAGATCCGCTCGAGCCCTCTCCTCGTACCTAGTCAAAACCTCACAACTAGATTTTTCCTTGACCACCTAGAAACCTCTCACTAAATTCTTCTTGTTCCTCTATCATGGAATTCTCCCAAATTCGTATCAATTATGTCTCTGAGACATTTGAACCAAATCCAAGAAAAGGGAAAAGACCAATTTCTTTCCTGCTCTCACCTTCCTACAGCCCAGCCGGCCCCCCTCCACTAGCCCTCACGGTCTCTCCAACCGGCCCAGCTTGCACTCGCCCTCCCCCTGGCCCAACTCGCGAACAGCAGCACACAGGTGGCCCACCCGATCGGCCTGCCTGGCCCAGTTCACGGCCCAGCTGGCCCAGCTCGCCCCGGCGCCGGCCCAGTGGCCCAGCTGCTGCGCCCCCTGCTGAACCCTAGAGAGGCCAGCACCGCACCAGTCCCGGCCGCCACCACCCGCTTTCACAGAAGCGCGAGCACGCGCACGCCTCAACGCGAACCGGCCCCGCACCCTTCCCGATGTGCGCCACGTACCCCGAGGTGGGCACGGACGCCAAGGACCGCCATCCGATGCTGCGAAGCAATAGCCGGTGCCCTATAAAAAACGAAGCAGCCGCACTGTTCATCTTCCTCCCATGCGCCGCCGCCGCAATGGCCATCTCCCTCGCTCGCCCTCTCTCTTCCACCTACGCCACGCCACCGCGGCCGCCAGCACGCAGCTTGGTTGTGCCGCGACCGAACACGGCACCAACCGCATCAGCCGTCACTCGCCCTCGGCTTCGATCCCAACACCGCCGAGCCGGCCTCGGGTCGCCTTGACCGAGCGCCGCCACCCGTCGTCGAGCACCTCACGCTGCCGCTGCCGGCAGTAGCCATGCCAACCTCGACGCGAGCCGGTCGCGGTGCCCGTGTTCACGCCACGACGTCATCCACGGCAGCCGCGCCGAGCTCCACCCCGCCACGATGTGTCGGCCTCCACCGCGACGCCATGGAACGCCGACCCTCTCGCTACCAGCCGTCCGCGGCAACCGTGCTCTACCTCAACGGCCTCGCCCTCGTCGTCCTCTGCACCGGCGTCCACGACGATGAGCACCGCGCCCCTGGACGAGCCGGCGTTGCTACGGCTGCACCTCTGCTCCAACCACGTCGCCGCTGGCAGCGAAGCCACCAAGCACTGTCATGCCCGCGTCGAGCCATGCGCGTCCGTGGACGCGACGAGCTCGCCCTCGTCGTGCAGCGCCACCCGGCAACACCCCGGCTGCCCCGCAACCCGCATCGACGGCCACGGCTCCCTGCCGACCCGCGTCGCCCGGAGCCGAGCTGACCTTTGACGCAGGCGCTACCACGACGTCCATCGTCCAACTCGCCTCGGCAACAGCCAACTGCAGCACCAAGCCAGAACACCGCCGTGCACTCGCCTCCTGGCGACACCGTCAAGCTCGTCCCCGCCATGCCGTCTGCTCGTCCACCTTGCCACTGATCTGCAGCACCACAGCACCGCACTTGAGACTTCATCCCTCACCGGTGAGCTGCCGACGCCCAAAACCATGCCCTTTCTTCCGTCGACGCCCCTGATGATGACTTAGACTAAAACCGGCCTTCGTGCCACTCATTCTACCACTGCAGGAAGGCCGCAACCCCGCTGCACCCTTCGTCGACATCTAACGAAGCCACGCTGACAGGCCACGACCCCATCCGCGAGCCACGACGACGTCCCCCGTCCATGGTGACCACGAATCCGAAGCCGCCCAGCGCCCCGCTCCTTGCCATGTCAAGAAGATTCGCCACCAAGACGGAGCCAGTGCCACCGTTGCAGATCGGCACAGCACGGCGATCACCCTGCACGGCAGCAACATCCTACACCTATGACCCCACGGTGAGCCACGACCTTCTCTGCCATGGTGAGCACCGTCACCTTGCAGGACCCGCCATTTGGGTCATGGCGTCCCGCACCAAGGGACGCGTAGGCCGAGCCCCTCCCGGCTCAGGACACTCGCACACACGACACGAGACCTTTCCACCAAATTGAACCACCGGCGTTCCAAGAACGCCGGCGTGGCCGAGGACCACCCAAACCACCACCATGATTGCGATTCGGTTTTACCCTGTGCACTTGGACTCCGAGACCACTCTACTCCTGTCGCCGATAGACACGACGGACGCCGATCGAGAAGGGAGAAGATCTCTGGGAGTTCTGCCTGGTCGCCCCGACGCGCACCGACACCCCGTCCGAGCTTCACCTTAGCTACCGTCACACCGTGATTCGCCCTGCCCGCGCACATTGTTGGAACCCAGACACATCTCGACACCTCCTAGAAACTTGCAGCCACCTTCGGCCAGCATCTAGCCACTCTAGCCAGCCTCAGCCAGTCACCAGCCCCGTCCGGCCAGCCGTGGCCAGCCGCGACCAGCCTACAGCAGGCCACAGCCAGCCATGACCAGCCAGCAGTAGGCCACGACCAGCCAGCAGCCGGCCACGACTAGCTGCAGCAAGCCATAGCAAGGCAGGAGGTACCAGCAGCTGGCCAAGAGGAGCCGGGACATGTAGCAGCAAGCCTCGCCACTTTCCTTTGACGCTGACCCTGTCTGGCCTTCGTGTCGTAGCTTCGTTGCTAGATCTTGAGGCCCCGTAAATGATGTTGGACTGTTGGAAAGCCAAGTGATATACGATGCTGGACTAATGAAGAACCTTTTCTCTTACTTCCTATACTCCTGCCCTCCATATTGTATACCTATCCTTATAATCCGTCTGCTCATATCTCTGTTGTACCCTATCTTTACGATCTGTCTGTACATGTATCTGTTGCACCCTATTCTCACGATCTATCTGTATCTGTATTTGTAATACAGGATCCATCCGTCTTAATGCTATGGAAATGTGCTACTCCACTGTCTTGCTGAGTCGTGTCTTTGGATCTTATTGCTGGTTATCCTTGTTGTTTGTCTGTGTGCCGTGCCTTCGAGCCAGCTAAGGGATCGTACCTTGTTCGGACGTTGCGATCGCGGGATCCGTCCTGCCATGACCGTAATGCCGGGTGTAACTCGACCTCTCGTTGGTGTAGCTTGTGGCCGCGAGCACGCCTCGCCATGACCATGAAGCTATACCCCGTGCGCTGTTCTTTGATTCTTCGTGCCCAAGCCCTCGTATGCTTGTACCCTGTGCGACCGCTGTATTTCTTCGATTCTGCGGTGACAACCGCACTGCTACAAATCTGAGAGATGACTTAGTGCCAGTGCACCCAGGTCGTGGTACCCTACAAGTGATTTGCGCACTTGCGTCTTTTATATGTCGCTCTCTTCTGACGCCCCGTCTATTCCGTGGCGTGTGCGATGGAAGAAGTGGACCACCGCTTTATGTTGTTTCTCGCTAGTCGTCCCCGTATAGCCCGCTCTGTTCGATCCCGTCTTATCCATGGCGATTGGATCAAAGATCGGACTAACCCTTTTTAGTTAGCGAAGCTATGGTTTATATCAAGATCTCGGACCTATGAGAGTCGACCCGATCGACTACCTAAAAACCATCTTCACCAAAGATGTGACCGAGAATATGATATGGACGTGCCTAGCTAGCTCCCCTCTCTTCCCTCGCTCTCTCTTGAAATTCTTGGTGTTTAAGCACTTGTATGATTATACCCATTTGAATCACAGCCTTGGTACCATACAAGTGGATTAAACGCTCGCACTATCTTGTGCAACTCTTCTTGTCGATGATCACCCGTTCTTCTCTTTACTTGGCCTGTCCTCCAATTCCCGTCTCCACCATGGCGTCTGGATCGGAAGATCATGAGCCGTGGTGTATGCTATGGATAAGCTCTGGCCTAAATCATTTATCATAAAGTCATACTGGCTAGGCTGTGACATAAGCTTGTGCATAGCAAACCACCACTCCTGTTTCTTTGGCCCGATGAAATCGGACATACGCCGAGAGGGCTAAGTCGTGTACCTTTATTTATTTATTTCTCGGGTGTTAAAGGATCTTCTAGCGTCTCATCGTCTTTTGGTGTGTTGAGTGTTTTCTCTCCTTGAGTTGTTTTGCGGAGTAGCCGTCCCCGGATTAGCGACGATCGGATTGAGGCCACAGGAAGAGAACGCGGACGACGAAAGGACCGTGGAGTGGAGTCACCCTAGCAGGAGGTGACCCAACTGATCAACTACACTAACTGGAGAACGCTCATACCACTATTTCCTCGACAACGCAGGTGTCATGGCAGCACCTTCTTTTAGAGAATCCTATTAGACATTGCATATTTAGAATTGCTAGCGCTTTATATTTACTCCTTTGCTAGTATATGATGCATACTACCACCTAAGCTATTACTACCCTGCTTGCAAACACTCTACCATGCTACCAAGCTTCACGCTCACACTCTCATATATATATATATATATTTACCTGCTTGCTTGCATATTACATCACCATATTTATTAACTCCACTCGCATTGTATCTGTGATGTGATGCTGGTGGTGAACCTCTGGGAATGGTTTGGTTTGGGATGCCAGACTGGTGGACTATGAGCGTGCTGTGTGTGTCTTGGGTGTGTGGTGAGGGTCGAGTCGACCAAGTGGGATACACGACGAGCTGTGTAAGCAAGTCTTGCCGGGAGTTGCATCTGGGCATTCCCACGAGAGATACCTGTGGCAAGTAATGACTTATGAGGTGGTTCCGGGATGTGCATTGAAGTCCCGTGAATGGAGGTGCCGTGGTGGCACGGCGAGAGTATCCCCTAAGAGAAGATGCCTGCTTGGTCAAACTTAGGAAGGACTAGCACCAGGTTCATGGGAATCCTTTACTGCTCACTCGTCTTCGATGGGCGGGGAACGGCTGGACTACTTGGTAGGGCGGTGCCACTACTGCTAGGTTGTAAGGTAATAGGGTGGGCGGTGGCGGATGCAGGAAGTTCCCGCACCGTTCTAGATGCGCAGTACCACTGATTGGGCCCGGTACTGCGTCTCCCAGTCTCAGCGTTTCGGTTCGTGCCCGAAGTTACCCAGGGCTGAGTGGTAGGGTGGCATCGACCTAGGCAAGCAAGCACCCGAAATTCTGCCTAGATGATTGTACAGCATCGATGATGGCTAATCTTGTGAGTGGTAAAACCTCTGCAGAGTGTATGGTTGATCGATCGATGCATATGCCGATTCGTCGGCTATGGACCTTTCCTGTGAAGCTCTAACTAGTGTAGAGAGCGATATTCTTTTCTCCCCTGGTTGATGATTGTCTGGCAGTGTGCCCGGTGTGGCAGTGTGCCGTTGAGACAGGACCTGAGAGGGAGTTGGGCCTGTCGACTGAGCGTGAGGTGTGTGTGTGTGAGGTGGTGTATGGGTGGGATGATGGATTTGGGATAGACTGATGGGAATTGATGATATGGGTTAAAACTTGACAAACTATTATGGTATTATTACTTGATACTACTTTGCATGCGCTTAGGATGCAAACTACAGCCAAATGTTAGGATCGCCAGATCCTTTGTTTTATCTTTTCCACTAAAGGTCATCGGTGCTGACCATGGCCTGCACATATCTGGCGGTGTGCAGATTACCTGACTAACAGAGATATTGAGATAAGAAGTATTAGAAGGTCTCGTGCTTACGCTCAAGTTTGGTTCAGGAGATGAAGACTATGCTGCGCCAAGAATAACTCTGATGGTATCCGTGAAGGAGGAGCCTTCACTCGACGACATATTCCGTCAATTCATATGACGACTAGAAATGCTTCCGCTAGATCAACCCTGTAATAGGTGTCTACTTAGTTGATGCAATATTTTGTAAACATTTATGATGTATGACTGTAATATCAACTGATATATGATAATGTGACGAGATCAATCTATGGTTTTATCACATTATAGCTCATTCTGTGGATTTTCCCTTCGTGGAAAATCGAGGATGTTTCACCTCAAACCTGACACCTGTATAAAGATAGGCACATTGAAAGACACAAAACTCAAACTATACTCAAGAGTACCATTCTATTGATTTGGATAGTAGTTAATCAGCTACAACAAATACATTATTTGAGGTTAGTAGCTATGCTTATGCGTGAGAGGTAAACTGATGTTCTTTTTTTGCAATAACAAATAGATAAAAAAAACTCCTACTCTAAATGGGATATCAAATCAGTGGCCATGGACAGCTGACCATTTAGCAGCATCTCCATGAAGGAATCCAGAACCACGAAACATCACACACCCACATAAGCAACCTGTGCAAAAGCCAATGGAAGAAATCAGTGATTTATGGTCAAAACTGATTGCCAAGCTATCACATGTCCATGATGTGAACTTCCGTGACATCAAGGCTGAGCTGCACCACTCTCTGCCAGTGCAATTGTGCAAGGAAGCTGGAAATGTGCAGAGACAAGGAAACGGTGCAGTAGAGAACAAACCTGAGTGGATTTGAAATTTCTTTTAATGTTGTAGATGATCTGCAACAGAACAAGGGCAATGCATGCAGATTCAAACTCTTGTTAGCCTAAATTTCTCTATAATATGTGGTCTGTAGTTAGCAACATCATGACCATTTTGGGTGTTGTATAAGTAAGAAAAACTATGTTTCTTGAAAAATCAATAACTGGAGAGCAATAGTTTGTGTACTTGTAGTTCAGCGCTGGAAATCACGTGTTTCGGTGAAGCTGTAATAATCTAGAATCTCAGGTATTCTCTGGTATGTGGTGTGCTAAAACCAGTGCAGAATGGGAAAAACAAGACAAGAGAAACCGTTAGGCACTTTAGGTGGCTGGATAAATAGACTTGACTCAGTGAATCTTGTTTAGGAAAAATGAATAGCATGAGAGAGGAAAAATCTAATTGTAAAAACAGAAGATTGTGCAAGGCAGCAGGTTAATATCTCATATGGTAGTCAATTCATCACTAATCTCCAACAGCAAGTTAATATCTTTGACTTTCACATTTTATAAGCAAATTCAGTAACCAACAAGACCTAATATCCCATTCAGGTCTGTTCAGAATTTGGATAGGCTTGTTATTTTACAGAACATAACATATTTAGCTTACAGAAATCAATTATTTGGGAACTCTCAGAAACCAAATATACTATTTTCACCAGAGGACTAAGGGACCTAGCTTTAATTTGAAGCAATCAGTTACCATAAACATAGCCATCTTATGTTAAATCATAATTACCAGTAACGTTAGTTAAACACTGAGGGGAGTAAAAAATGACCAAAAAAATTCACTTGATCTCCCAAAAATTAGAGAAGAGAAGCTGGTGAACTTTCCATGGCTCAGGACCTAAAACTCAAAAAATGTGGGTGGATTCATTGTGCCCGCTCGATTTGATTGGTGGATGAAAAAACAATTAATGTAAGTCGATCAGGTTAAGTAAGATCGCAGAAGTAAAGAATAGAAAGGCAGGTTACCTACCACATGATCTCCTGCTCTTCTTTCATTGGAAGAACCTAAATAAAATTTTAAAAATAGCAAGCCTTTAATTAGCAAACAAAAGATTGTAGAAACAACAACTACATATATCTAGCCAGGACTCCTTCAGATAAGTTCACAGAAAGACTTTTCCTACACAAAATGGTAGTTAAGAACAATAGCACCCGCACTAACTACAAAACGATGAGCCCATGATCCCTAAGAACATGATAAGGCACTGAATCACTGATCTTTGCAATACCAAAAGCTCCATGATCCCTAAGAAAGCTTCAGATCAAATCAAGGAAAATCTGCTTGCGACTTGCAAGGGAAGAAAAGTAAGCGACTCCCTGCCGGCATGATTCTACCAGGCATCAGGAAGCACATGTAAAAGGAAACAAGGCTTCTAATTAAACTAGAGCTTGAAATCAAGGAAAAGAACAACCTACAAGTCCACCCCCACCTCGCCGATGCACCATAGACAAGATCAGCCCCTCCCTTTGCCTAGGTGGCTAGGCAGTATCACAAACACATTGTGTGCTAGAGTATAAGCCAAATATTATTATCAACCGCAGTAGATCCTGCCAAAACCAAAAAAGAGAGAGCGATCAAGATAGAAAGGGAAATCAAGCAAAGGGGACTACAGCAGCAGGGAATTTTTTTTGACAGGAACAGGGGTAGGGAACCAAACATATCAATTATAATGAAAAAAGATATCAAATTAAGCCTAGAGACAATGACATCGTAGCTAGGCATGTTAAGCACAGGATGGAGATGGTGACGCGATTGGGCACTTTGGCCCTTCCTGAGCATGTCATGGAAGAGGGATGCTGCATCAGAAACATTATCCGCGGCAAAATCGGAGAAGTTAAAACCTGCATGACCATGTCTGGAAGACTTGAATCCACGCCACAAACGCAGATGTGAGATTCATGGATATGCACACTGACACAAACGCCAATTCAAAACGATATTGTAGAGATTGAGCTGGGGGAAGGTACGGGAGGGGATCTGAAGGACCTTGACCTCAACATGAAGACCAAACTCCAGACCATGAAGGCCTTCACATCGGGGGCCACCCTCACTGGATCCGCAGGTAACGCTGCGGACTTCAACCCTCTGTGCCAGGGACGTCACGCCAGAGGGCCGCCCATGCCGACCTGCCATACCCAGCCACCGCGTCAGGGACCTCCCTTGTCGGGGCCACCAGGGCAGGGGCCCTCCAATACCGCCGCGTCAGGCCGCCGTACCCGGTCACCGCGCTGGTGGGCGGCTGCGCTCCTAGGGGTCGTCGTGCTCGGTAGCTGCGCCGTTGGGCGGCCGCGCCACTGCTCCGAGGCCCGAGGGGCCGGACGTCACGCCGCAACGCCGTCGTCCACCTGCCGATACGCTTGCGCACTGGGCGCTGCGCCGAGGGGCCGGCGCGCCTGCCTGGACGTCACGCAATCGGCCGCCGGCCGCCGGCCGATACGCGCGCGCCCAGGGTCTGCCCTAGTCGCCGTCAAGAGAGAGAGGAGGGAGAGGGACGAGATGTGGACACGGGCTGCACGAGCTAGGGTTGGGTAGGACGATTGGGCGGCCACTCCAAGAGAAGGAAAGCCAGCGGAACGGCCCCCCTCGGCCGTATACCTCCAGCCAATGGCAAGCCGACAACAGCCTCCTGAATCTCTCCATAGCCCATACCGATGCACGTACCGGGGCCATGCCACCATACCGAGTTGATGGACACCGCGCGTACCGGGCCAGGACCGCAGCAGGCAGAAGTCAGTGCACCGCTGCCCGATGACAGTGGACCTAGGATCACGTGAGCCAACCACCGTTCAACAACAGCCAGCAGCGTCAGCGGAGATTGAGGACAGGACCATGGGGCGCCTTTATCCCAGAGAGAGAAAGGCAACACAACGGGCCCACCATGCCGTACGCATGGTCAGTTAGGGACACCAGAACCGTTCATCAGAAATCAAACGGGCGTTACTCAGATCGTTGACATGGCCACTACGAGGCCGGGCCGGCTCCTGGAGATCTCTTGTTTTTAGGTACAACAGTCTTGTGGTATTGGTGCCATCAGCGCACCAACCATTATCTACGAAGATAATGCGGCTTGTCTTACACAGATGGAGACAGGCTATATCAAAAGCAATATCACCAAGCATATTTCTCCTAAGTTGTTCTATCCTCATAAATTGCAACAACAGGGTGAAATAAATATTCTGCAAACCAAATCATGTGATAATCTCACCGATTTATTCACAAAGTCCCTACCGACTTCCTCATTTGAAAAATGTGTGAAAGGAGTTGGTATGCGGCGACTCAGAGATTTCCAGAGTTCAGGGGGAGAAATCTCCTAGATATTGGCTTGTCCAACCCATCATATTGCACTCTTTTCTCTTTTTGAGTTTTTCCTCACAATATTTCTCACGAAGAGTTTTTAATGAGACACAAGCATGTGTCATAATCCTTCTTTTCCTCCACAGAGGGTTTTTAAAGGAACATCAAAGACACATATTGTCCTCTAAACTATACATGAGTTTTCTCCTCACAAGGTTTTCTTATAAGTTTACAATGAGGCAATAATCATTATATGTCATATCTTTCTCCTCATTTTCCTAATGGGTTTTAAGGAGTTTTAGTGGCATATCTATTTGTATTTTCCTCGTTTTTATCCTACAGGAATTTTTGGAGGACGAATACACCATTCATTGATCTCAAAGATAATTCGATCAAGGGGGAGTGTTACAAATATATCGTTAGATATATTGGGGATGATCTCATCCTAACTAACTATTGGGATGGGGTCCCCCTCTATCTTCTTACGACCTAAGCCATCTCACGATATTTCCCCCATCTTCCCGAGGTCGGCAACGTTCGGGGGACTTCCACACAACCGTAATCCTCGCTCCCCATGACTCCTCGGATACGGTATCTTCTCCCGCCACGTACGGGGGAACCTCCCACGTTCCCTGAAGAGCGCGACGTGATAACTTGACGGGGGAGTTCCCTCCCCCTTCCCTATGTATAAATACTGTATAGTGATCAATGAATAAAAAGAACCCAGTTCATTACTTTCTCTGTGTCTCTGTCGTTTACATTCTGGCGATTAATCTCAAAAGTCCCAACAATTTTGGGCTCAGGAGAACAAAGCAAGACGGGTTCCTTCCAATGGATCAGATCGCAACGGCCCTCATCTTGGATGGAACGAACTGGCCTGCGTTTCATGGTCGCCGCAGTCGTAGCAACAATTGAAGGCCCAATGGGCTTTAATGGGCTGAGTAGTTCTGTTTGATTGATGTTTAGCAGCACATGGAAACGCCCACCGTATATCCCCACTACCTGTACTCTGTACCACAGACCCGCTCTGATCATGTGACCAATCAAATCCCTGAAAAAAGTGAAAACGTACACATATACGTACCGTACCTATATGGTCCAAATCACGAAAACAGCGTGTGCACGAAAGCATCTCTGCGGCCTGTGGGTCAAAGACTCAAAGTGCAACCGTGCAACGCCCAATCTGCAAAAGTTTCACGTAACCGCAACAGTGCAGTACTATCTCGTGATTTCAGGGCCTCTGCGTTACTCCGTACATGAATGAAACCACGAATACACTGGCAGCATTCCGTGGTCGCCTGCCGCAGCCGTGTACGTACCTGGACCGGCTACTCACTTCACCACGAGTTGGGCAACCTGCGGTACCAAGACAGCTACTCGCTTTACGCAAAAGTGCACACGACGACGAAGAACAGTCGGCGACCACGAAACCGAAGAATGTACGACTATAGTACTAGCTGTTATCGTTTGCAAGAATGCACTCAACTGAAATGCGGGGGCTGTTTACTTTGGCCGTCGCTATTAAGAATGAGCTCTGAGCCTCTGACTCTGTGTCGATTAAGAATGGCAGAAGATCAGCCTGCATGCAGACCCTAGGTCTCTAGGCTCTGTTTGCTTGAACTTACCAGCTAGCATCAGCCATCCATTTAGCAGTGTTTTTCTTTCATATTATCCAGCCAGCCGTACAATACAGCCAGCCGAACAGAGTGAAGTCTTCTTGCAAACGCCAAACGACACCGCCGTGGAGTCATCCACAAAATTCAGAGTGCCCGGCCTTTGTCTCGTCAGCAAGCGTCCACACCCGATTCGCCATCGCAGTCGCACCGCCGTGGAGTCATCCCCAAAATTCAGAGTGTCCGTCCGGGTCAGCCTGCGACGCCCCAGTTTTCCCTCGCAACAAACATTTGATTAACACAAGATGGTGGACGAATTGTTCTGTTTCTTCGGCGGAAGCGGAACGTCACTTATTTTACGAGATCATGGAATCAATCATGCCTGCGACGCACGCACACTCATGGCGCTGTAGTATCTGGGATCCCATGCATGAGATCGTCGTCTTCTCGGAATTCAAATCAGGAGAGAGCCCAAGTCCAGATGATAAACTGCAGGACGCCAATGACTTCTTCGATTCGCGCAAGATGGATATGGGATAGTGGCTAAAGGGTACCTACCTAGGTCAACTAGCGCCCTACCAATAATGTTTTGGAGTACTTGTCAATGTATGCACTATATATATACATGCAACTTTATCAAGATCGGCTACGGTCGAGTAGCATAGGAGTATATATATTCACAAGAGTCAAGATGTTGAGATGAGTATTCTTCGAGCGTTCTCAAAAGGCTATGATGCTGCGATCAGGGTATGTAAAGTTTGTTTGGAGCACCCGAAGGGACAAATCTCCTCGGTGCCCTAATAATGGGAGTTAGTAGTAATTGTGTGTCACAGTGTCAGACGCGTTTGTTATTGAGCACAATGTTGACGTTTCTTACGTTCTGTGAGTACTTGCACGATTAGTGTGCGAAAGTTCCATTAAAATGGATAAGTTCGCGCGCGAAAGAATACATGGTGGAAGAACATCATCTAGCTCCAGAGTGGAAGGAGATTACTCATTTTTGCTAGATTCCGTACACTCTTGTTCACTGGATCTGAAAAGAAGCACTGATTTTGATTGATGTTGATTTGTTATGAGAGTAAAATACTGATTTTGGCTCATAAGCTCTAAAGCACTGTTAAAAAAATCTCACCCTAATTTAGGAGAGAGAAAGGTCGGTCACACCTTTTTCGGGAGAGATGATGATAGATTTAGAAGATCTCCTACAAAAATATGTGGGCAGAAGATGTGATACAAGATATGCCGCAACTATTATATTTCTTTAAGTGATAAGGAAGAAAAGTATAAAAGAACTAGTGGAAATACTCTAAGAGTAATTTCAAGAGAATCTCTAAATCCTTCATAAATATTAGGAATAGAGATTTTGGTGAAAAACTGTCCTCTAACAGTTTGTCTAAATGATTATCCAAATATAATCATCATCTATTCTGGAGTTTTCGCTAGTCAAATATAGAAGACGAGAATGATTCTTTAGAGTGTGCATGAGATATACAAGAACTGTTGAAGAGTCAAGAGATATAGAAAATATTTTTATGCAAATGAGTCTCTAAATGATGATTTAGAGAGTGAGATTTAGAAAAACTCTTGGAGATGTTCTAAGACCATAGTGGTGAATTTTGAGCATACCTGAAATTTAGCAAAAAAAATGAAAAAGGTAAAGTTAACCTTATATTTCGAATTACAAATTGTATTTTGTTTCGTTAGGACTAACTATTACTCCTAGAACAATAGTTACTCTAACAATATACATACTTCATCTATGGCAACAAGAATATAATTTTAGTAATGCTCAGATTTTTTTTCAACACGGGAGTTTCCCATTTCCATCCTAAGAACGGAAATACAGAGTACAACAGTTTTAAGAAGTAGACAGACAAAAGAGAGGCGCCGCACAACCTTTAGTAATGCTCAGATAAATAGATCAGTGTTGTGCCCCTAATTAATATGAACGTGCTCATCCACTTTCCCCTAGGTATTTTATTTGCAGAAGCTTCCAAAAAGAAACAAATTGAACTCCATCAATTTAGGACCTTAGATATGCCGCATCTGCGTTTTCCATTTAATATTTGTAATAATATAACAAGGCAAAAGGTAAGCGATATATTAAGATGGGCGTCACCTGATTATTATCACACAACACACACACATCCTGTTCAATTTACGTAGAAACAAAACACAGTACTACATCACAGTAGTTGTACACTTGTACTACTATACCTCTTACATCACACAGTACGTAGTACAAATGTGATGGGTGGCTTTGTAAATTTATTAACACGACCCCGATCGATGGCCCTGTTTAGATGCCAGTTGCACTTGCAATTCTGCACTGTAACACGTTCATTTGTATTTGACAACTTTTATCCAATCATGGCCCAAGTAGGCTTAAAAACTTCGTCTCGCGATGTACATGCAAAAGGTACAAACATGCAAATATTTCATCTATATTTAATGCTCCATGCATGTGCCGCAACGTTGATGTAAACAGGGCCTAGCTATTGTTGCAGCAGGCGGCCGGGGCGGCAGGTGACACGGCTCCCGGTCAAATCAGGCCCTGCTCCTCGGCGGAACGACAGGGCTAGCTTGCCTTTCGTGAAGAGTTCCTATCCCACTTAACCCGCCATTAACTCCAAATCGGGCCGCGTACGTCCCTTGATCAACCACCGCAACAATTAGTATGGTCCCTGGCTGCCTGGAGGAAAAGGAACCGGCGCGGCTACCACGGATGGGAGGCCGCTCGCTGGCTGCTTGTTGGTGCCTTTTGGTGGTGCCGTGCCGACCGTAGAGGGATCTGATCTGATAGATCGATCTTCGCTCGTGCGGGTGCGATGAAAAAGAAAAAAAAAGAAAGGTGGGGGAAGCAGGGGGGAACCCGTGCCCGTGCGCGCCTTCGATCGCCTCCCTGCAGATTGCAGTCAATGTGCCGGGTGCCGACACCTACTATATACGTACAGTACATAGGCTGCGCGACCGGCCCGTGCGTGCGTGCACAACTAGATGGGAACGTAGTACGATATATACGAGCCTGGCGCCCTGGCCACGGCCAGCAACTGGATCGAATTGAAGGACTTGCGGCATGTGTCAGATGCCACGTCGCTCTCGCATTCCAGTAGGCTGGGGAAGCCCTGCCCTGGGCCGGTGGGTGGGCGGACCGGATCGAGTCCCTACGCCACTGACACAACAAAGTCTTTTCTGGGCGCATGTGCTCCACCGGATCGTCCCTCTGGCTCGCCGAATCTCGACAAGGCCAGGACAGGCGAAGCCCCCGCGGCTGGCCTGAGCCTGACCGCCCCGGCCGCTTTCGTTCTCGTTCCCGTTCGCCCCATCCATCGACATCGGTGGGTCGGTACACGCCCGCCCGCGCAAGGGCGCTGTCGATGCAGGATTGGCCTAAAACACCGCGACCGCACGCGCGCCGGCTCATGCATATGCACCGTTCGTCCGTCGTGTAGCAACGTGCCTTTGAGCTGTACGTTGGCGTCTCGCCCCGGCCCACCACCAAGCAAGGTCTGACTGAGATCGGCCGGCCGGCCGACGAACCAATATATCAAGCCAGGCATGCAGGCGGGAGTTGCGCGCGACTGACTGATGTGTGGTTGCGCTCGCTCGATCCCTGCAAGGAACCGCACGGCCGCCGCCACGGACTCCCCGCGCCCGCCTGCAAGGCTTTCGGCGCCGGCCACAGCCGCACCGCTAGCTGGTCCATGCGTGCCAATGCCATGCGGGCGCGGACGGGGACGGGGTAGCGAACCGTCGTGCCCTGACGACGATCCATCTCATCCATCGTGACCTTGGTGGCATGGTTTCCACTTCCAGCCTTCCAGGTGTGTAGTATGCGCTGTAGCCTGTACGCATGCAAGCAGGCAGGCTTAGCTAATAATCATCCACACGGCGCATCCAGCACAGTGACAACTAACTAACTGACTCACTAACTAACTATATATAGGCAGCCAACCTGCTCGGAGAGCAGAGCAGCGTGTGCAGTGTGCATGCAGGGGTGGTGCGCATGAAGTGCATCTGATGCTGCGCGTCGACATGCATGCATATATGCTCACAATATTCTACTCTCCCGGAAGCTACTGGCTGATGATCAAGAGAGCTTGGTGAGTGTACACACAACGCGCCGACTTTGTGCGCGCTAGTCGTTTTCGTATTTACGGAATCTCGTTTGTGTATTTATAGAAATGGGAGATGGGGTTTTCTCATCCTTCTTCGTCGTATCCTGTCTTCATCTAGGATGGAAAATATGTGCTTATCCAGTTTTCAAACTATGTACTAGGATCTAGGATGTGACTAACAATCGCAAATTCTTGTGTGCTACGTTAATAATACACCTACTAAACACAAGTTACGACGTACTACACCAGAACGCGCAATTCTTCTGGACCCCTGCCGGTTATACTAGAGACATCAGTAATCAGTTTATTATCGCTGTCGGTTTTTGGCTTCAACCGATAGTGATAGGTGGACTATCCAATCCGTGGCCATGAACCGACAGTAATAGCCTATCTTGCACAAACAATTCGTAAATTTTTCATATATGAGATTGATTAAGATAAACTTTACAATAAAATTCATTACTTGGCTTCAGCGGCATGTAATATTCATTGCTTCAAAGAAACCAACATTTAGGCAGCTGAACTTAATCAAATCCGTGTTCTTTTTGACTGCCAGTTCGATGCCAACTTGGCAGCGTGTCATGTGTGAGCTTTCGGAACGATAAAAAAGTTAGCAAATAATTAATCAATCCGCTTCCTGTCTTTATTCCGTTGGTTTTTACAGGCAACGCTGGCAGCGCCTGCATTCTCCACCGACCGTGGGCCGTCGTACGATCCAAGGATTTTACAAATTAATAGAGACTTTCTGCGTTGGATACAGTATATAGAATAATAGAAATGGCCCTTGGGATTGTCAAAGACTAGAAAGGCCAGGTAGAGGTACCGCAAGAACACTGCTGGTAGCCTCATGTGGCGCTGCTGAAGTGCTGGGTGCTGACTAGCAGCAAAGGATAGCTAGGGGCTGGCTAATCAGATGCTCCTATGTTTTCTTTAATCATCATGATTCATGAGACTGAATATACACTCTTGAAAAAAAAAAAAAGATAGATACTCGTACGTACGTGCTCAAGGGTTTAAAAATCGTTGTCTGACGTGGAGAGAATACTACAAGTGGAAGTAGTTAACAACATAAGCCGACGTACATGTTCGCAGATGCCTCATGTTGAAATCAAGGAACATTTTGCTGTCTTGCATTGGCCTGTAGCTGAGGCAGTTATGGTCTCACGTTGATGAAGCTAGCGCATTCAGATCACAAACAGATTAACAAAACCTGAGGAAACCAACCTGGATGGAGTCCCAAAAACCAGTCTAGCAGGTTTGGTTGGTCTCTTACATAAATTAAACCTAAACAACTCTCGACAATGAGCCATGGGGAGCAACACCAAGGGTTGCTCTAGAGTCAGCAGGGCACCACCTAGAACACCTAAAAACTACATTGGGAAGCTTATCTCATAAAAAGTATGAGTTGGAAAAGCTTGTCATGATAGAATTTCATGGCATCTTTTGGAATGATCATGAATCTTTCTATTCACTAGCTCGATCAAGATTTATTACTAGAATCAGCCTAACCATTGGCCTAAACGTAATATGGGATTAATTCAGCAATCTAATCTTGTACCATTCAACAAAATCACTTGCCTCTTTCAAAACAAAAGAAATATCGTGATTTCTGGTAAAAAATCAAGGTGTGGCGAACCTAAGAATAATATGGCCAGTAATAAATTAAATTGCCTTCTCGTAAGAAATGGACAATGGCATGATGTCGTGGGTTCGTAACCACGACATTGATTGGCGGATCGAACGATGGGTCAATGTGTTAGACATTGGAGGTTAATACTCTGGTTCAGGCCTTAGAGCCCTATGTCCCATTCCAAGTTCATCATGTTAGAATGCTCGAAATGCATGAATTCTTACAATGATAAAGAGAGAGATGGTGGGGATTCGGTTATTGGTTCTCATATAGGGTTTTTGGATTTTGTCCTCTTCTAGAGGAGCCTTTCTCGTGCATTATATACTAGAGGACGAGAGTAGTACAGGAAGTGAGGCTTCGATAGCTTCCTTCGGCGTCAGGAGAGCATATCTTCGAAGCTTGCATCCCCTCTGTACATACACAGGGGAGGGGCTGTATTAGGGTTTTGCAGTCGCGAAAGTAGAGCAAATTAGAGGGTGTAAATGCCTGGGTGCATAGACATATATCTTAGAGGTACATATATGATGAATTTTTAACTAAATTTACGGTTTTTACATTTTTTGGGAGGGGGGTTGCCTAGGCACCAATTTCATCCGTGTAACTTCGCCCCCTGGCTTTTTTAAGTATCATCGTGACTGCTCGTTGAACGTCTACTTCCACTATGCTAACAATGGTTCTTCTTTATCGATGATCTACTTCGTCTACTTTTGCACTACAACCTCACAGTAAGAATATCTCAACTTTCTCAGTTGTTCGCTCTCGTGTTCCTTGTGTTATGTAACACCCCTGGTGTTACGATAACTAAAACCTGCCATGTCATCATGATTACCTGCATATCATCCAGCATAAAATCTTGTTACTGTGCATTTGTTAAAATAAAATTTATTTTATTATTACTATATGTGATTGTGCATAGGTAATCTAGAGTGATTTGATTATCTAAGTGCTTGGGTGAAAATTTATTTTAAAAACAAATCAGAAATTCAGAAAAAAATGATTTATAAAACCCTAGATGGTCCCAAAACCCTAAATCAAAAACTAAGTAGAATTAGGTGTTGGGCCTTAAATAAAAAATTTCAAATCTTTAAAATTTGAGCACCTTTTATTTTGGGCAATTTTGAAGTTATTAAAAATAATTTCAAATAAAACCTCAATACATGCTTTAAAGTTTAGAGTTGAAATTCAATTTCAAAAAATAAAAGGAATCTGATAAAAGTGATTTAATAAAAATTATAGATCTTTTAAAATGGGACAACTTTCATTTTTGGAGGTTTTGAGGTTTACCACTGGAAATTTAAATTAAACCCCAAACAGTGCATGTTTATTCAAATTTAAAATGACCTTTCAAAAACTATCAAGAATTTGGAAAGACTCATTTAATGAACGTTGTAAGGATTTTCAGGTTGAACAACTTTTATATTTGGGGATTTTGAACTTATGCATTGATATTTTAAATTAAATCCTAATGAGTGTTTTAGGATTTAAATTTGAAATAATATTTCAAAAACTATGAAGAATCTGACAAAACTCATTTACTGAAAGTTGTATCCCCTGTCAGGTAGAACAACTTTTAGTTTTGGAGATTTTAAAGTTTTTGAGAAAAATCTTGAGATTTGAACTGAATTTGGAATGGGACTCAAATGGGGATTTTACCCCCTTTCAAATAATTTTAAAACTATTCATAATTTGAATTTGGTTCAAAAACCAAAGTTACTTAGAATAAAATGTACTACAACTTTTACATTGACCATTTTTCAAGTTTCCACACAGGAATGAGAGTTATTGTGCAAAACGGTAAAAGGGAGAGTTGATTCGCTACAGTACTCGGCATAGGGCATTGCCTCCTTCCTCTGTTCGCACACAGAGCAGCGCGTGCCGCCGCCCGGGGCTGCCGGCTTCCTGTCGCCGGTCAGATTGGAGTCGTGGGGGAGCCCGGAGAGCTGACTACTACTTGTCTCCTCTTTTTCTTCTATAAGAAGCCCGGCACCACCATTCTCTTCTCCTTCCTTCTTCCATCACCGCCGACGAGCTTCACTATCCGGTCCAAAATTCACCGTCTCTACTCCATCTCCACCCTCTCCATCTCGTAGCTACAACCACCTCTTTATTGCGCATCGTTTGAACCCGGTAGCGAGTCCTATCATCCTCGGAGTCGCCCGTGCGGCTGCTCTTCTTCCCCGCGGCCGGCCGGTGAGCCGCCGTGAGCATCCCACCGTGCATAGCTCATTTCGGCACGCCTGAACGGAGGTTCGTCGCCGAACCGTGCCGCCCCGGTCGTCCTCATCGTCGATCGTGCCTTTCCGGTTCCTCCCCGCTTCAACCTAGTGGTCAAACAAGTTCTGGTGAGCTCTGTGGTGCCCTAGATGTATCTGGTTTGGTTTAGGCAGGTCCGTAGCTGCCGGAACGCGTGGAGCCGCCGCGGTCGTCCGCCATGGACGCCGGCAAGCGAGCTCCGAGACCCTAGATGCACGTACGACCACCTAGCTAGATTGACCTAGTCCTGGGGGGCGGTGGTGCTATTCCCTCTCGTCGGAGACCCACCAGAGGTGAGCCGCCGCGCCCAACGTCGTCGCACGCGCGCGGGAGCGCACCTGCGCGAGGTAGGGGAAGGCCACCGTGGGCCGAGCAGGCCGGCCCAGTAGGCGCCTGAGTGCGCGGGAGGGCAGAGAGCCGATTGGGCCGGACCGGTCTGGCCTTCGTGGGCCGACTCGGGCCAAATGGCCTTTTCCATTTTATTCGCGGTTAGAAATTGGTTTACTGAATAACCACTTTAGGGAACAGTAGTGCGTTTTGTTATTTTTGTCAGAATAAATATACTGCAGTAAAAATTATGAAAATTTTTGGAGATGCTCTCTGTACTGTCTAGTATTTAACAAAAATATAAGCTAGTGAATTTGAGCAATTTATGCAGGTATTAAAATTCTGTGGATTAATTGATAAATGTAAGTTTGGACAATTTTAATAAATTATAGGTTAATCCAAAAATCATGAAATTTATTTTGATACTGTTTTAGACTTAGTACTATCTGATGGAAAAGTTTGAGCCCAAGTGAAAGTAGTTTATATATTTATTAATTAATACTTGGCTAATTGAATAATAAAATAAAAAGGAACTATAATCACTTTAGGTTTTGCGTGATTTTGGGATTGATTGAAGACCATGGGTCATTCACTGCAGTAATCCTTGGCACGTTAACTGGTGGATTGCGGTAGATATTGAACAAGTTGTGCAGCGGCTTTCTATGACTATTAAAATGGTCAATAAAAACGGAATGCGAAAACACCCTTTTACCTTATGAGAAATGTTTTGCAACTTTACCGTGAAGGAAAGTTGTACTCAAAGTTTTTAATTAAATGTTTGTTCTACATTTTCCATTCATGTCATTCCGCACCATGTAAGCATGCATCATTATTTTACATATAGTGATCGGGTTCTTGGAAGAATTTCTTGATTGCTCCTCAACTGAAGAATTATTCGTCAGGAGAAATCAAATGTGTTTCTCTGGTTTTCTGGCGGAAGTGATAGAGCGGCAACACAGGCAAGCCCCGGTGCATTCAGCCCCTTCCTTATGTTTTATAAAATGTTTATAACTTGAGTTAAAATATTGCATTAGGTTGATAGGAGTTGATTGTCACCTACTTACTGCATTGCTGAAAGCCAATGTTTGGTTTTGGGTAATTGATGAAACCTAGTTTGCTAACAATTGCTCTAAGTGTTTCATGAGAATTGATTAGCAAATGGCAAGATGGAGCAAAGGACCGTGTCGGTGGAGGTCACAAGTGAAGGGCAAATGACGGCGTCCATGAAAATGGTGTAAGTCCATCAACAAAGGAGAAAGCCCTATTGACGGCATCCATGCAAATGGTATAAGTCCATCATCATAGGTGTCCACAAGGTCCATTAAAGAGATGAGAAGGAAGTTGATAAGAAACCGAGAGCTCAAGGCAAAGGTATAACCAATAGAAGCTCTTTTAATTTTGGTGATCAAGACTCCATAGAGGGAGTGATCACATTTAGGATAGATAGCCGTACTATCAAGAGGGGCGAAATCGTTGTTGAAATATGGTTATCAAGTGCCACTAGATGTTTATGATCATTGCATATGCATTTAGATGCTAGTGACACTAACTTGACCCGTGGAAAACTCTTTGAAAAAGGCTAACACACGTGCACCTAAGTGAGAGACACTTTGGAGTGTTAGTGACTTAAGAAACGGGGTGAAGTTCGAGGGTTAGAGAGGGTTTGGTCCTCTCTTCCTCCTGCCGAGCTTGCGAGGCAGGATTCGGCGAATTTCGGAAACGTTACAATAGAAAAACTAGCGTCGGACCGTATTGTCACAGAGCGTCGGACCATTAGCCTCAGTCCGACGGCTAACACTGCTGAGAGCGTCGGACGCTCAGTTTCGGAGCGTCGGACTATTGTCCGAAGCGTCCGACGGTGCAGAGCGACGAAGAGGTAACACGTGGCGAGCTTTGAGAGCGTCAGACTCTCGACGTTAGTCCGACGGTGAGCGTCGGACCATCGTCCGACGGTTTTCAGGGCTCGGGGAGCTCTCTGGAAACGTCGGACGGCCGCGTTCGTTAGTCCGACGGCTCCGTCTGACTGAGTCCGACGGTGGTCGGCTGAGGGCGTCGGACCGGTTGATTTAGTCCGACGTTCGTCCGTCCGACGGTCGTTTTGGCGCGAGGAAATAGCCGTTGTGATCCAACGTTCGACTTCAAACGGCTAGTGACACGTGGCGTTCATCCGAGGCGTCGGACCGTGTGGATTAGTCCGACGCTCTGGCCGTCGGACAGTCCGACGGTACGCAGTGAACTCTAAACGGCTAGTTCTTTGTGTGTGGCTTATAAATAGCGACTTGGCCGGTTTGGGGAGTAGCTCTTGGCACTCCTAAACATCATAACATACTTGTGAGCCTTCCCACTCCACTCTCACTCATCCTACTTGATTGTGATCATCATTTGGTGAGTTTGGAGAGCATCAAGTGCATTGTATTGATAGAGATCATCTAGAGGCACTTGGTAGTGGTGATTCGCAGCGGTTTCTCTTGTTACTCTTGGAGTTTGCCGACTCCTAGACGGCTTGGAGCTGCGAGGATCGTTGAGGGGAGTTGGTGATTGTCTCCGCCTCCGATCGGTGAAGTTGTGAGGGGTTCTTGAGCCTATCCCCGCGGGAGATCGCGAAAGGCATCTTTAGTGGATTGCTCGTAGCTTGGTGGATCCCCATCTTGTGTTGGTTGTGCGGCACCCTTGAAAAGGGTTTGGCGTGTGATGCCAATTAGCGCGTGAACCTCCAAGTGGGTATATCGCTACAACGAGGACTAGCTTGCCGGCAAGCAAGTGAACCTCGGTAAAAATCTTGTGTCATCTCTCTACCGAGGATTTCCCTTATATGTGATTGATTGGTTATATTGGACTTCATATCTTCTCTTCACCGGCGGTATTGAAATCACCTTTACTCTTTACATTTGTGTACTTTTCTCTTGTGTAGCTTGTTAGTTAGTTGCTCACTTAAGAGTAGTGTGAAGTAGTAACATAGCCTTTGAGTGTGAACTAGAGATCATAGTGTAGTATACTTGTCTAGGTGGCTTGCATAGTGTAGTTTAGAGCTAGTGCTTTGCAAAGCTTGCTACTGTTACTAATCGGCTTGTTAAGTGTTGTTTGTAGATTTTTATAGGCTATTCACCCCCCCTCTAGCCATTTAGGACCTTTCAATTGCCTACCTTGATATATTATCCCTGAACCCGTTTAAAAATAAAATGTTTGAAAAACGCTTAGCCCTGCTAAATTAATTTAGATTTGCCTGAAATGATACTTTTTGTGCTATGATTATATATTGAGAACAAAATATGAGAATTGGTGAAGAACTTGTTATCCGTCGGTCGACTTGCACTTGGGTTGGAGTCTCAATGTATTGTCGCCATCGGAATAGTTTGGAACCGGTTGATGAAAAAGGAAATGTTTCGCTCGGGTGATGTGCACATGGGGCGACGTTTCCCCATGTCTTATCATCCGGCAGGAAAGAGTTTGGAAACCGTTTGGTAACTGTGTACTTGGGTTAGAGTCCCAATGCATGGATACCGACGGAAAAAGTTTAGGGACCGTTCGTTGTAGGCTTGCTGGATCGAGACTTTGCAACTAGCCACATACTCCGGGAAGCCCTTTCTCCGGTGGCTCTATTGCTTGAACCGACAACCACGCACTGGGAGTGGAGAGATGGCGAGAGTAGCGTGTACCCTCGTGGCCGGCGCGCCTGAAGACGAGAGGAGTACTGTACTCTCGGGTGGCGCGTGACCGGTTTAGGGATAGAAAAATCGTGGTAGACGGGGTTGGCGTATGCAAGCTTAAGTGCTACATACGCAGTGTGAATAGGGATCCTCAGCTGGGTACTAATCGATTCGAATCGTCGTTGCTCCTCGGATAATGGAGACTTGATCCACTGCCCTACCCCGAAAAGTGGTTCAGAACTAAGATGTTTTTGAGAAAGGTTAAGAATCTGAAAGTATGTTAATATATGAGAATGAATTTGGAATTTGAATTATGATTAAAATAATATTGAATTAAAATATTGAAAAAATATAGTAATGCTTTTCTGCAAAACTCTTTGACTCTTACTTAAGCCTTACCTTGACTCCCCTCAGCCTGCATTCCTGAGTCTCATTTCTTTTTCTTAGTCGGGTAAGTTTTGCGGAGTACCCTAGTACTCAGGGTTCGTTAACCCCTGTTGCAGGTGAGCCGAGTATACAGTTCGGCTTGGGACCGTGTTGGTTGACGGATCGCGCAGGATCAAGGATGTGAATATGATATAACTCTTGGGCAAGGGTATAGTTGTACACTGCTTATCCACTATGAAACTCTGGTTTTGGATAATGTAATCTAAGTTTGTAAACTTATATTTTTGTAATACTACCGCACCTTTTACTCTGATTTGAATCATTTGTGTAACCTGTTGTAATACTTACAAGATATTTACAATAAGATCCTCGGGTGAATTAGGGTTGCCAAGGAAACCCGGCAGGCCACCTACGTCAAGGGGAACTCGTGCAGAATGATCGTGGGTACTTAGGGATGATGACGCTGCACGTGGGCCCTATAATTAAGATGGTTCTGTCACATGTTACTAGCATCAGTGCGTTTGAGTTTGCCATAGATTATGAGTTTTTGGTTTACAATCCATTAGAATATGTATATATATTAGATAAGTTTAGTTGTGTTGAATCGCACATCTATGATACGTGTTATTGTTCTTTTTCTCAGCACCGGAATTAACTTGTTCATCACTAAATTGCTATTATTGTGAGCATTATTCATCACTAAATTGCTATTATTCTGAGCAATTCGTTGGTGGCATAGGGTTCAGGGGGGCAAACCCTGGTGTGGGGCGACAGCTATATATATTGCTCATCTTGCTTCGTGATTCCGTCATCAGCTGTCTCCGGGACTGATGACTCGAGGGGTATACACGGTTGATGATAATTAACCAACCTTTGATGCCAAAATCCTTCAAGACACGTATGATTATTCGTTCGCCTTGGCCCCCGTCCCAAATGCAAGCCGTTGTACGTACGTGTGCCGCTGGCCGCTGCACCTGCTGCTGCTTGCCAATTGTACAGTACTCCTTATCGCCACTTGCATGCATGTCTTCTTTTACACCGCGTGCAGACCACATGGGCTGCGGCCGGTCGTGTTTCTTTCGGTGTTGGCCGAAACGTGGCATGCTTCGAGGCAAAGAAAATAGGATGGCTCACCCTCGCCTAGTCACGTCTCCAACTCCCGATGCGAGAGGATCCACGTACGAAAATAATTAACAGCTTCTGGTTCTGGTTGGTCCATCTCCATCTCGTTTGGCGGGTCACTCTCGTCGGCAAACGGAGACGGCGGCGGGCGGCGTAGGCGAGAACGGCGTCACTGCGTGCGTGGCAGCCCGCAGGGCGACGAGCTGTCGCCGGAGCGGGGGGAAGTGCTCGCGCAGTGGGTGCTGACCTGGCTCGCACGTGGGGGAAACACGTGCGGAAGCGGAATCAGCAAATAATGATGGGAGCGCACGTGGATCCTGGGCCAAGCCTAACAGCAGCAGGTATCAGGTGGCAGCCCTGCTGTGCTAGCCGGCGGTGAGAGTGATGCACGGGGAGATGTTACTTTTCACCTCGGAAAAAGGAGCCCCAGCGCTGCACTGTACTTGCTGGCGCGGAGGCGAGGCGATGATGCGCGTGTGATGCGCTGACACTGACACACGCGCGCGGCCAGGCCAGCGGCGAGTGCGGGGCATGTGGGCAGTGGGCCGCCGGCCGGCCGGCAGGGCGAGAGATGAGGATCGAGTCGAGCAGAGCTCCACGCCGACAAAAGTTTGGAGGCGGACTCGTACAAAAGTTCGAGCTGTGTTTTGCCCCACACGGCCGTCTCGTCTCGTACATAACCTTCTTCTTACAAAGAACAGAGTACACAGCTCCTGGCTGGCCGAAGCAGATGCCCAGTACGAATCGGCCGGGCTTCCCCTTTTGTTAGCTTATTAATTATATGCCAGGTTGGCGTTTCCTTAGAGCTTGTCTGGGGATCCTTAAGCTAAAAATTGCTCTCATTATGAAAATAAATTAAACATGGACTAATTATGCATTTGGAGTTAATAAAAAAGTTGCATACTTGGCTACAGTCGACCTTCACAACCTAGCTGACAAGTAATACGATGGATCTATTAATACAAAAGATGAACACAAAAATGGTTTGCTGATTTCTACGTCCATTAATCTGACATGTCACTTGTATCCACTGACCAAGCTTATCAAAGAATGTGTGGACAAACTATTGAGAAATTAGATTTAGTTTGGTTCTAATTTTGTACGAAACAGTACAACTCTATCATACACTCGTGCATTGATTAGAACCAACAATGGTCTGTGTGAGTGGTTGTTGTTGCACTACCACATAAAGTCGGGGGCACGACGAGCCCCTCTGCGTCCTTGCCGTTGACAGCAAGCCTTCGAGCCACGTGGATCGCACGCCTCCAAGCACCGGCGGAGCACATGCCTTCGAATCCCCACGGAGTATCGACAGAGCGCGCGGGGGGCCATCAAAGCGCCAAGGAGCACCCACCGAAGCGCAACAGGAGCGCACGTGGGGCCACCCACCGGAGCGCCACCTCAAAACGTGGGGATGGGAGTGAAAGAGAGATGGGTGAGGGAGAGGAGTGTCACGCCGCCATCTATGTTAGCTAGGTGGTAAGGGAGAGAAGTGATAGGGACTGGAGAGAGGGAGACGGTGGAGAGAGGGGTAGAGAGAAAGCGTCCAGAGAGGGAGGGAGGGACCTTTAGGGCGAGGAAGAGAGGGAGAGCGGCGCCTGGGAGAGTGGGCTTGGAGGAAGTGACCACGGTTAGAGCTATCTAAATGTATAATCGACATTGCGTATTGGGCCAAGAATAATAATGGGCTGGGCCAGGTTTTTGAAGCTGGACCTTATAAAAGGACCGTCTCTGAAAATAAATTATTTTTAAAAAATTGTTGCCTTAAAAACAAATGCTTCCGTAAATCTATTTTTTAGAGATGGTTGTCAAGGTGAACACCTCTAAAAATAGGATATTTTTTAAGACGGTTATTTCCTGGCCATTAATGTTTGGACACTGTCTCCTAAATCATTTTCTTTAATAGTGTTTTTTTTAAAGGATTTTCTTTAATAGTGTTGATAACATTGCCGGCGTAGGTGCGACTGCGACCAACTCCAGAGAGCCCTTTATCGGTATGCTTTGAATGGTCTTCGACGACGATTTGCCGGAAGTGTATTGACGTACGTCTTGAAATGTGAGGATAAAAAGATAAATGAGTACTAATTCTATTGCCTAAACATGGTTACTCGGTGTGTCATGCATCTTGTCACTAACTGTAACGCCAGTGAGGCTATTAGCCGTTGGGGCATGACCAGAACTTATTATGCAGAACATGCATCACAAAAATACTTAAATATTTTTTAAGTTTGTTGTTCTCTCTCCTTGAAGATGTTTCCCCGTTGTAAGCTCCTCACTATGTGGCACGCTTTGCTAACTAGATTGTATCCCCGTCCATAGATAGGTGTTAGACCCTAGAGGCGTGATCATGTAGTATTGTGTTGGTGGTGTAAAGCCGTTATCGCGAACGAAGTGTCATGCAAATACTTAGTACATAAAATATGCACCGGAGTTCCCTTGTTAGCTATAGGTAGCCCACAACTTTTCTTTAATTGTGTGCTTGCCAAGTTTGTCTAGCGTTTAATAGAGTTAACTTTAATTTTGGCCTAGCCCCCCTCCCCAAATGTTGTTCATATATATGTTTAATTGTTTAGCACCTGCCTACGGAATTTGACACACAATATTTATCTAGTTCTTGTGTGAGTAGGTGCTTCCATAACCATGAAGTTGTTCAATATATTAGGTTATTCACTGAACAAAGGAAAAAATAATGACGGTATAGATTTGATATTTTAGGAGCATTTAAGAAAGAGAATACATTCATACATGTACCGATTGCCGAATTCACCTTGGATCGAACGATTCATTTGAGTTCCAAAAATCCTCTCTACTAATACAACCAATGACTAGTGCTGTACAGTGTTACTACACAACTTTAGAACCATTTGTTGTATTATTATATTCATTCATAGTTTGATACTACCAGTTTGTGATAAAAAAAAAGTTTGATACTACCAGTTTCCAGAATACCTGAAAACCACACACAGAAAACTAGCATACTACTTACCGAATCTCTCATTGTAATCCGTGGGCGCGTGGACAGAATTCACATTTGGAATTTCATTTGTGCAATTATCCTATAAGCTAGCACCATCTACCACAGGAGGAGATACTCATCATGTTATATGAGCTGTAGACGTACAGTGTGCATAAATAGAAGGAACCTTTTGACAAAATAAGCTAATGGGAAAAATAAAGGCGTTCTAAAAGAAGATGGTACCAGTAGCAGAGAGGCAATGTAAGTTTGTTTCTTCTGTTTGGGACACAATGGGCATCAGGGAAACAAATAAGCTGAGACAGGAGCAGTACACCACTTACGGCCAAAATATTCTTGTTCGTACATAGCAAAGATAAAGACAGTTAAATCATGCAGCATTAATAATGAAATCCTATAGGATTAAACAAATGTGATTTCCATTATCAGAGATGGGAACATTCAGATCCCGGAGTCCATTGGAGTCACTTTGAGTAGCAAAATTTTGTTTGGCAATTGTTCTGGAATCTAGTTGGAAATAAGTACTGGCTAACTTCAATTTGTACAGCGGGACACTCCCTCTTTTTCACTGTAATGTCTCTCTTCAGCCTTCATTCTCTCTCTTGTTTCCAAGAGGGAAAACGAAGCTAACAACGGAGGGAGGTTGAAGCTTTGCATTGCTACAAATTCCCCCCAAAAAAGGTCGGGTAAAATTGCAAAAAAGAAACAAAAAACTAATAAGTAAAAAAAAAAAAAACCCTATAGCTAATGAATCGAGGATGCAAATTCATCCATGAAGCGTCCGTCGTCGCTAGACGGAATCCGCCACCATGACCATGAACAATGTGTTCCCGACCTCTGCTTTGGCCGCTTCTGCATGGCTACTTTTGTCCTCGTCGACAATGCCGACGACGTGAAAGCCGTCGCCGCGCCCGCCGGTGAGCTGGCGGGCGCGCTCCGTCTGCTCCGCCCAGTCTGTGCCGAGCACGGCGCGCAGCATCAGCGCGGCGCACACGAGCTGCGCGGCGAGCATGCCGCCCCACATGCCGCGGAAGTCCAGCCCGGCGGGCCAGAACGCGAGCGCCAGCGCGACGGGCATGCCCGCGCCGTAGAACGCCGAGACGTTGATCCGCGCCGCCTTCTCTGGCCGCGCGCTGCCGCGCAGCACGCCGCAGCCGGCCGTCTGCGGGCAGTTCCCCAGCTCCGCCATGCCGAGCAGCGGCAGCGCCGCCGCCGCCAGCTCCAGGACGGCCTCGTCAACGGTGAACGTCCGCGCCCAGACGCGCCTGACGGACACGGCGAACGCGCAGGCCACGACGCCGAGCGCGGCGCCCATGGAGAGCCCGACGCGCGCGACGAGGCGCGCGCGCTCCGGCCGCCGGGCGCCCAGCTCGTGGCCGACGCGCGTGGACACGGCGCAGCCGAGCGAGTGCGGGAAGATGTAGATCAGCGACGTGGTCTGGATGAGCACGCCCATGGACGCCACCGCCGCCTTGGGGTCGATGAGCACGCCGCAGAGGAGCACCATGATCTCGTACCACCACCACTCCAGGCAGACGGACATGCAGCTGTGCACGCACAGCCTCACCAGGCTCCACCACTCCTCCTCGTCCTCGGCCGGCGGCGCCGCCGCCACGGGCGACGCGCCCTTCTCGGCGCCGCTGTCACCGTCCTGGGCGGCGCCGTACATTCCGCGGAGGTAGACGTACGCCACGAGGAAGAGCAGGAAGTTGAGGTTGGTCCAGACGCCGCCGAGCGCGACGCCACGGACGCCGAGGCCGAGGACGCCGACGAGGAGGAAGTTGATGGGCACGTGGAGGAGCAGCGCGGCGGCGGCACCGTAGGTGAGCGGTAGCGTGACGGACTGCGCGCGGAGGTAGATGCGGATCGGGTGGAGGAAGCACTGCAGCAGGAGGTCGGGGAGGCAGCACAGGATGTAGGCGTACGCCGTGGCGGCAATGTCGGGGTCCTGCCCGGCGGCGACGAGGACGCGGTGCATGGCCGCCCAGAGCACGGCGATGGGCACGGACGCGGCCAGGAGCAGCAGGACGGTGCGCCGGAGCGCGGCGCCGAGGAGGTCCGTCCGCCCCGCGCCGAACGCCTGGCCGCACACGGGGTCCATCCCGCCGGCGAGGCCGGAGAGGACGGAGTAGCCGGTGATGTTCGCGAAGCCGAGCGCCAGGGAGCCGCCGGCGAGGGGCAGCTGGCCGAGGCGACCGAGGAACACCATGGACACCAGGGAGCGCAGGTAGACCAGGATCCCCGCGCCGACCATTGGGCCGGTGAGGCAGAGGATGGCGGCCACCTCGGCGAGGACGCCGCTGCCGCCGGGCGCCGCCCTCGGGCGGTCGTGCAGCTTAGGGTAGCCGCTCTTGGCCGTCGACGGGAGCAGCGGCCGGTGGTGGCATTGCGCCGGCTCCGGGCACTGGCACGTCGCCATGGCGCTAGTGCGCGAAGTGTCCGTGCCTGCCGCGGCCTCTCCTCTGGTTTTTGCTGCAGAGTGCAGATCAGGGGCCACGCCTGTGTGTGTGTGTGTGTGTGTGCTGTTGAGCCTGTTATGGTGGCACTGGCAGGGACTGGGAGCTGGCACTGCCAGTGTTTATATAGATGCTTGGCAGCGAATGACATTCTCTTGTCGTTTGGAATTTTCATGAGCCCGACGGGGGAAATGGTTCATTGTAAATCGAGGAGATTTGCTCGCTTGGCCCACAGGGCAGAGAGATCCAGCTAGGACTGGCAAAAGGACACGGCAAAACTCTAAACTTGTTTGCTACTAGTAACGTGTGAAGAAAAGAAGAGTTTTGTAGCGATTAGGAGGACTAATAGCAGAACAAAAAAAAGCCGTGCATGTACTCTACTCAAATACAACAGATCATTATCTCAACTAATTCATCAGCGCGACTTGATGTCGCACGTGCAAAAAAAAAGAGGGTTTTGTGACGATAGCAACAAAAACCATTCTCGATGTACTGCTTCCCCAATTTCTTAAAGCTTCAAACTCAGCGCCACCATTATGCCACGTGATGATTAGCGAGCACACTCCAGAGTAGAGCCCATTGGGACAAGTTACAACTCAAGAGTTTTGATACAATGGGCTATCACACAAGGCATTTAATTGACACTAGCATGCAATATTTCGAATTACGTTGCACGTACCCTTCCTCTTCCCCTTCAACTTTTCTTTTACTCTCCAATCGCCTTGCCTCTGAACTCCATGGCCACCTTGGCTGCCGACTACTTCGTCGGCGATCTCATTGCCCATTGACCCCCTTCCCTCTCTCTTAGACCATTCCTTTATTAAGGACAAAAGGATATTAGAGCTCAAACCCGAACCGCTCCCTCCACACCTCACCAGGTTTTCTTTGTTAGATGCCAACAACGCGGTTGCCCCACACTCTCCTCTCAACATCTGCCCGCGCAAAGTTAGTACCCTAGTGGGTGACAACACATGCCCACAGAATAAGGATTTGGCTATCACACACTATTTAGCCAAGGTAAAAGAGGAAGCCACTCACTCCATGCTACATTCTTACGCGGGGAACAAAACAAAGTATCATAACGAAGCATCACTCCGTGGAATGAACAACATAGGTCTTTCCCGCAAGTATTAGGTCCTTTTGGTTTGGTGCCCAGACAAACTTCTATGGCCAAGTAGCAATCTGTCGTCGGTTTTGAATGCCTGACAGTCTGCCTTGTCGCGAACTAAACATACACTTAATGAGGCAGCCGTTATTAACTTCAACCCTTTTCCGAGGTTAAGAAACTAGCTATTCCACAGTTGCCTATATAGCCACTGTGCATGTAACGGTCTATAGCCATTATTAATTTCAACCCTTTTTCCTTATCCTTATACATGAATGGTTATCCGTTTCATCTACATGTAACGGTTTATCTCCTTTCTTGATTTAATCTCATCAGTTACTTCTTCTCTTTCCCTCAATTGCCTCTATAGCCACTGCGCATGTCAGCATGGTCAACTAGTAGGGTGTCTCCTGGATTCCCTCCTTGCCACCCCCCCTAGCTGCAATCAAAGTGCCACTGCCTCCTCTTTCCATAACCATACACATCGCCACCAACTCATCTGTGCCTTGCGCACAAGCTGCTGCCACCACTGAGGTCTTTACTTCAGCCATGGGCAGGGTTGGGAATTTTGGCTGGATTTTGATGATTTTTTGTCTTACCGGTGACCTCCAATAAATGTATGTATTGAGAATTTTGTTTTATATTATGATGAGAATTGTCTTTTTTCCATATTTGAATAAAATATTCACAAAATCTTGAAATTTGGTTTGAAATTCTAACCAATTTTTGCCCTTTTGATCCTACAGATTCCCTCCAATATTTCTATCATAACGAACTGTCCGAATCCTGGACATGAGATTCCGATGAGCCCCTAATCCAAGAGCCAATCCTTCTTGGTATGACACTAGATTTGGACAAGAGGCACAATTTGAAGAGGAGGATGAGGAAAGTGGAAAAGGGAAAAAAAGAAAGAAAAGGCTTGAGGAAGGAAAGAAATATCTAACCAACTGTTATTTATTATTGATGAGCATCCATCCAGCTCATTCCATCCACATAACTCTTAGTTGTACTCGAGTTATACACAAATGGTTGTACAAGCTGAGTGCCTATCTCAAGACAGGCTAGACTAGCCTAGCCCGAGGTGTATTTGACATGCATGCCCATCTCCACACATATACATGATTCCGGTCGAGAATCTACCGCACCGTCTAAAGGTAAATCCTATATAGTAAAAGTTTAGTAGCGATGTTGATAATATCGGGTCTACTAATGGCCAGGGGTTAAGCTCAGAAGTGGAAATAATCACTGAGGTTCACTTGTGGAGTAATCCCTCGTTCCAAAATAATTGTACACATCTCGTTTTCGAGGAGGTAAACTAATTTTAAATTTGGAATGGAGGGGTAGTGTTTTCTTTTAAAGAAATGAAACTAAATAGTAGGCTGTATTTTTATATAATAAATAAATGTAGCTGGCATGTTTCTCTATAAATCTAATCTAACTAAATTAGTTAACTCATCGAAAAGCGAGACGTGCAACTGTTCTTCGACACGGGAAAGTACCCATACACACCTCACCTCTATAATCGGCAGTTCGGCAGGAACTCTTTGGAGGGCGCTGAGAGACGTGGTTTCGTGACCAAGACCAATGCGCTGAAGTGAAAGTGAAACCACGGTGGCTGAAACCGGTGGTGGCACGAGTTTTTCCGTAACATGGATGTCTGTGACTGGTGATGACGGCGACCGAGCCATCTGCAGGCTGCAGCTGCAGTGCACTGCACAGCGATGGACATGGACCGGCCGGACCGATGCCGAACAGCTTTCTCTCTTCCCCCCTCCGAAGCGGCCGCCACTCACTCTCTCTGACAGACAGCTTTCCCGCGAGCTGCTCGCTGTCGTCGTCGGCTCTCGATCGATCGATCGATATATATATTCCACACATGCGGATTTCCTCCAAATGCTCGCCACGACCAAATGCTCGCCACGACCATTCATTCACAGTGGTGAGGACGCAATAGGGCATTGCTAGCTCTTTCCAAATGAACACTATAGGGTAGGCACAACTGCACTACACGGCAACTGTATCCAACTTCGCTGCCTGTTTGTTATGTTATTATCCTTATTATGGGGACAGGATTTCGTTCACATTTTTTTTTCTTTCCAGACAGACAAATGCCTTCCCAGAATTTTCTCGGCCATGAATTAATTAATTAATTAAAACCCATGCATATGTGACTCCTTTAAAATTAATCGGGGAAACTCGGAAAATATAATATATGCATATATCATTCTGGCCTTCCACAAGAAGGCCATCGATTTTAAAAAGAAATAGGAGTATTACACAATATAGCATTATGCGCTGCAAGCATGCATGATATACCTAGAGATTCTGTCAAAACATACTATTCTCTATCCGATTTTCTGATACTACTACTCTTATGAGACACCAGTGGACTTGGCTCCGTTTAGATCCCAGTTGCAGTTGCAATTCTGCACTGTAGCACGTTCGTTTGTATTTGACAACTTTTGTCCAATCATGCCCTAAGTAGGCTTAAAAGATTCGTCTCGTGATGTACATGCAAAAAGTACAAACATGCAAACATTTCGTCTACATTTAATGCTCCATGCATGTGCCGCAACATTGATGTGACTAGTTGCAGTTGCAATTTGCACTGGATCTAAACAGAGCCTCTACTGCCATGCTTTCTGCATCTGCAAATAGAGCCCTGCCTGAATATTCTACTGCCATGGGCCCTGTTTAGATCCGGTGCAAATTGCAACTGCAACTAGTCACATCAACGTTGCGGCACATGCATGGATCATTAAATGTAGACGAAATGTTTGCATGTTTGTACTTTTTGCATGTACATCACGAGACGAATCTTTTAAGCCTACTTAGGGCATGATTGGACAAAAGTTGTCAAATACAAACGAACGTGCTACAGTGCAGAATTGCAACTGCAACTGGGATCTAAACAGAGCCAGAATATTCAGATAGGGCTGATGCAGAAAGAGCAGGGTCTGAATAATCGAGCTGAAGATTGCATCTCGATCACTTCTCGAGACTTTCATTCAGGGCTGCTCCATGTTTTGACTAATTGGCAACTGTTGTTTATGCTCCTTTTCTTAATCTAGGTAATACTCTGAAGATCTGCTAAACTGGGAAGATCACAGAAGATCTCCACGGAGGGAGCTCTGACGAACACTGTGGCTCCCTTAAATGACAGGTACGCACGCATGTTGCCAGTGTACGTGTCCTAGTCAGCCTGCGTGCGTGCCAGTGTCCAGCTCCACATCACCGTCCGTCTTTTTTGTCTGGGCCGGCGCTGACCGTGCTGCCCTCATGAATTTCTGCTCATCACGTTTTTAAGAGAGATCGTTGGAGGTCAGCGCAGACTCACCCGGATCATATTATTCATATCGTCGAGGCGATTTAAGTTAATTAATTACCCGGGGTCCAATGCTTTCGCCAGCTATGGAGTGGCTGCGCGCGAAGGACAACATGACGGTTGGCGATCAGGTGAGCATGTGGAAGGCCCTGAGCTCAAGATTGCAAATGCGATACAATCAGGTTGTCTGATTCACTCGAGCGCCCTCAGTGACCTCGTACTTCCGCTGGAGATGCCGATGCTTGTTATTAGTAGTAATGATTCGGTTGACAGACATATTTCGTTTAAGAAAGGGTTGACTGACGTATTTGAAGATCGATAACGATCTGATTTCTGATCTGATGGTACTCTTTCCCTGGCGGCTGAACAGTTGTGGTTGGATAATGAAATGATGGCCAAACCCTGCTTCTAATCGCCTCGTGCCTCTGAAAGAAAGCTCTGTCTATTCTATATGTGTGTGTGTCTTTTCTTTAAATCTCAGTTGAAAGGAGAGAAGCTTGCACAAGTGACAGTATTCGGCCATCATTGTCTTCTTCCTAACCTAGCCTAGCTTAGGTTTCTTTTCTACCACCTTGAAAGAATTGATGTAATCTATCAAGTTCTATCAATCTATCTATCTAGATAGCTAGCTAGCTGGTACGCAGTAGTAACAAGGGTTTGATTCATTATAAATAATATAGTGCTTGTTATAAGTACATGCCAGGTGACCTGGACCACATTGTCAATTGAATCACTACTTGTGAGTTCTGAGTTGACATGTTTGTATATGTTATCTCCACCGGCAAAGAGCCATCCTTTGGTATATACTATTCCTACTGATTAGGCCGCAGCATATACTTGGGTAGAATTATGCAGGACTGAATTGGCAAAGTCCAGAGTATGCAGAATGCATCTCAACAGCGTGTCAGGACATAATGGAGATGAGGGTTCCTCGTGTGCAAAAAAAAAAACAGCGTGTCAGGATTCAAGTTGAGATGACGACGACGTACTGTTCTAGCTGTGGGAGCAAACATATTCGGCTATCAAACTGATCAACACCGGACAAACATTTTTGCAGAATCGTCTGTATCCGTTCCGTTGTGCCATGGTAAGGTTCTACTAGTGATTATGCCATGTTCGCTTGTCTAAAAAGAAAGGTTGATTTCAGCTGACGCTAATCTGTTGTGATAGCAAAATACTGTTTTATGATTGCCTTAGCTGATTGGACAAGCAAACAAGGACCAAACAATGCGTGGCCGACACGTACGTCGTTGTTTTAGCATCATCCTCCCATGGCCGGGCCCCTGTTTCGTTTATGCAACAACCGCTGACAGTAATAATAAGTCTATTATGCTCCATGACAATTACAGATCGATCCGGCCGGAGACAAAATCGTCCATAATACATTGGTGAAGTACTGCCAGTCAGGCAGGCGGCCCCGGCCCCGATCGAAAAGTGCAGGCCATCATGATTCACCAAGAAAGAAACGGAGGGGAAGGGAGGCATTCATCGCGAGGGAAAGAGATGTGCCTCCAGGACGGGGGCAGATTTGGCAGGTGGTCTCCTTTTCCTCCATGCGTGCATGTAAAAGAATCTGGCTGCTGCTGCATGGCCTCTTTTAACCGGACAGCGGCGCAGCGGTGGTTGATAACGATTGACATGCAGGTGTGCTGCGATGCGAGGCTTGTCAGTTGTCATGGTCAGGTCAGGAGCGATCGAGGCCTGGCGCCCACAGAACATGGGGCGCGGACTGAATGCCCAAATGCTTCCAAGCAGGTGCCAATGAATTCCTCAGGGTCCAGCCGTCCAGGGCTCCAGCTCCAGGCCCGGGGAGATGAGCAGTGCACACATGGGGACCCTGCAATCATCATCGTCGGCACTGGCCGTTTCTCTCCTCCCTACCACACTACCAGCCGCTTCGATCGACTTCGAGTTTACAGGGCTCCAAGTACATGTGTGCACCAGCAACAAGCATACAGTATGCATTACAGTGGCCAGTGGGTGGGGGATGGGATGGGGGCCTGGGGCTGCATTGCATCAATCTAGCAGCAGGGAGATTTATTTGTGGACTTGACTTGAATCCTTGTGTGTGTTATTGGAATCCAGAATTCTTTCTGGCTGGATATATATAATTGGAGAAGCTTGTCGTACGTATGGGAGTTGCAAGAATGTACTGCAGTGACGACGTGAGCAAGCGGATAGGGCTTGTGTGTGTACAGGCTTCATCGCGCACGCATGTGACCAGGGACTGGATAAGTGTGGTGAACGGGTGAGGAGACAGCTCGCCTCCCGGGAGCTTGGAAGGTCGCACATCGACGTTCATTTCACACCTGTAACTTTTCAGGATGCAAAGTGCCGTCGTGTTGTTGTTACTTGTTCCTGCGATCCTATTCCAGCCTCGGCTCTGCATGGCACCACAGGCACACAGCAATGTGCGGGCACTGTGCATTGAGTTAAAGCTGGAATCTGCCAGTTGTGCACACAACTCAGCAGTCACGGCAGTTCACACTCGCACTGGTTGTTTTTTTTAGAAAATCCTGTTCCTGTCGTTGCAACTCAAACTGTAAACTGTAACACTAAATCACTTGTTCCTCTGCAGATTCTGGAAAGCCTTAAATCCCATCTCAATGTTTCCTTTTTCACGGAGATCATTGCCTTGATGTGCTGTAGCATCATCTGGTCTGTCGGAAATAGCCTCATTTTCAGAGGAGAAGCAACATCGCTGGAGAGGTACAAGCATTGCTTCATGGAAGTCTTCAGCTTAGTTATATGGTGTATTTGCTCCCTGCCTCATCTTTATTCTTGTGTAGAATTAAGTCATATGGTGTATCTTTGTGCTAAAATTTTTTGTGCTCATTTCATTCCAAATTATAAGTTGTTTTGGCTTTTTAGATATATTTTTTTAGATAAAGGAACAAAGTTCCAGCCTCTACCATCCGAAGATAGTACACGGCAGAGAAACAAGATCCAAAACAAAGCCATGAGGCTTCACACAGAAAAGTCTGAAAAAAAGATACACCACCACACTGCTACAAAGCAGCAAGCCCTACTGGGCAGCGACTAAGACTAGAACTCGATACGAAACTGGTAACTCCTTCGAAATTTGGCAAAAGCTGTCATCAGAACAGACTCCAAGCTCCTGCATCCGGACATGAGTGTCGTCCTATCTTCCACCTTATGTAGCATGGACCACTGTCGAATCCAGTACATCATTCTGAAAATTACCTGCATAAAATTATTGGATCTTAAATTATTGAATACCATATCATTCCTATTTTACCACAAACACCAACAAAGTGCTGCTGCCCCAACCATCATATGTGATCTAAGCTTGGCGCTTAGGCCATTCAGCCAAGACCCAAAAAGGTGGGAAGCACTAGAAGGGGGCTGAATTCCAAAGGTGATATGTATTGTATTCCAGATAAATCTCGCAGTGTGACAGTCAAAAAAGAGGTGTTGGATGGTATCTTCCTTATGACAGAAACAACATTTAACACTCCCTTGCTAGCTCCGCATTGCTAAATTATCTTTAGTTAACGTCACACCCTTTTTTAAAAAACCAAAGGAAAATTTTAATTTTCAATGGTACCTTTATCTTCCAGATTGTATTCCTTTCCGGTATCATGTTTATATTAATCAAAAGATTATACATCGATTTAACCGAAAATTTGCCTTTCTTACTCACACTCCAAAAAAAAACTATCATTTCCACTCGACAACTGGATGGGCGCTACCTTTGAGACCAAATCAAACCATGAAACCAAATTATCATCAACTAAACTCCTTCTGAATGACACGTTAAGTGGTCTGGCCCCTAGGACCTTCGCCACAATGTCCTCTTTTCCCCTTATCAACCTATAAAGGTTTGGGTAAGCTTCCCTAAATGATTTATTGCCTACCCACACATCTTTCCAAAAGCTAATATTCTGCCCATTCTGCACTGTGAAGTATCACCCGCTAGGAAGCTATCCTTCACTTTCATTAAGCCACTCCAGAAGTGAGAATTCCCTGACTTATGGATCACTTGTGAAAGGGGTTTTTTTCGACAAGTACTTCTTTCTAAGCATACCTTGCCAAACCCCCTCTTCATTGATCAATTTAAACAACCACTTACTTAATAAGCACTTGTTTTGGAAGTCTAAATTGAGGATACCTAACCCTCCAAGCTCCTTTGGAGTGCAAAGGACACTCCACCTACCCAGACGATACTTCCGTTTGTGCTCACAGTTTGAAACAGAGGGAACATTTCTTTCTTTCCACACTTCACAGACGATAAATACCAAGACAACTCATAGTTTGAAACAGAGGGAACATTTCTTTCTTTCCACACTTCACAGCACAAATGCACAATAAGCTGGTCCATAATTCCCACTAAGTTGAAACTGAATCATCGGCCAAGCATGTAGCTCGGACTATGCATTGCCAGGCCAAATCGACGCGACATCCCAAATATGTTGCTCGAAGCAGCAATCTTGAAATAAGTCGATGCCCGATTCTGTTCTATGATGGCAAGGACGGCAAACACCGGTTAACACTTTTAGGAGTTGAACGTGTTACTCCTCTAACACAATTATGATTTACACAATCACACACACTTGCATATGCTAGTAGTGGAATTAGTTCTGCTCCTTGGTCTTGTGACTCTTGTCAATTCAGAACCGCCCCTGCCAGATTCAGGCCAAACGCCGATTACGACTTCTATAAAGCTTGGGGACGACAATCATGCATGGCGCTCGCGCATCGCTAGGCTCCCCCCACCGCACATGTGGGTAATTTTCTAAAAAATTGCACTATTTAAATGGTAAGTGTAAGGATTGGACCAACGTGAACTAATTTTAAAACTAATTGTATAAAAATGACTAATCGGTAAGACAAATTTTTGTTAACCTTAATTGGCCCATGATTAGCTCGTTATGGTACTACGGTAAACATGGACTAATTAGGAATAATAAATTCATCTCACCAATTAATCACCGTTTATTCAATTAGTTTTGAAGACAGCTAGTTCATGTTTTGTAATTCTACTCGGCATCTAAATAGTGGTAAATTTTAGCGGCCGGCTGCCCGGCCAGAATTTAAACAGTCCCATTAATTAGGGTTGTGTATTTCCATGCTAGAGCTAGAGCTGGAGGAATATATGGTGAACGATCGATTGAAAGGTCAAATATGTGCCCATGAAAGGCAGGACCAGAGATCAGTCTGTCGTGTGCAGGCGCAGCAGCCCACTTGAAGTGAGACAGTACAAAGATAGATGTCGACCCGGTTCGGCCGGTGGGGAGAGCGAAAGGCTAGCAGCAGCTAGCTAGTAGGATCGGAGTAGTAGCTGCTACTGTATGGCTCTCGCTAGCTACGTCGTCGGGCCTGTGGTGGTCCACCGTCGCAACCACCGTAGTGACGCCGGCCAACATCGGTGCTGCCGCGCATGCATACTGCTCCTCTTGGGCGTGGCTGCTCCATCAGGCTTCAATTCTCCGCAGCTAATTACTGTAAGCTACAAGCGGGCGAGCCAATAATCATGCATGCGTAGAAATGGCGTGAGATGGATGAGATCGGATCGGCGAGCCAGCACCTTGATTTGGCACGTATCGGAGAAGAAAAAAGGGCTCCTTTTCCTTGCGGCTCCGGGCCAGCCAGCCCAGGTGCAGGCATGTGGGCGCGTCACTTCACAGTCCCGGCCGCTCGCGGCTCGTCGTCGTCGCGCGATTTCCTCCATGCTGCTCGATCATATCGCTCTGCGCACCTAAAGGCACCGCGCACAGCGCTGCCTTTCGGTCGTTGATTTGACGACGAGCAGGCCGGGGGGCGTCGTTCGTCCTCGATCGCCGCCGGCCTGTTGGTCGTCGGTCAGGCAGGCACAAGTTGGGCGAGGTGCGCATCCATTTGCTGCCACCAGCCAACATTCTACTAAGCACTGTTGTTTATTTAAAAAAAATAAAATCTAGACAAAGGAAAGGAAGCGTCGTCCAGTGAGTGGCGCATAAAAATTTGAGGAAATTGTTTCCTTGGCACTGAAAAAAAATTCGACTTAGTTTTTTGTCCATATTTTCATCAAATTTTGTTATTTGGCCATAAATCAAACTTCGCTTAGTTTTTTTGGCTCTTCCACTCATATCAAAATACTTTGAAAAATCATAACTCTTCAATATGATATTGGATGAATATGATTTTTATATGAAAATTATAGATCTCAATGGCTTTATAGTTTTAAGTTTTACCCTTTGAGCAAGTACATATGCTAAACAATTAATATATTATTTTAAATTTTTCTGAGCATCTGAACTTCCTCAAATTAAAAAAAACTTAAAACTATAAAGTTATAGATCTCGTCGGATCTACAATGTTCATATAAAAATTATCTTCATCTATGTCGTATTGAAGACTTATGATTTTTTTAAAGTATTTTCGTCTGGCCAGAAGGGCCAAAAAAAAAGCTAAGATTTTAGAGCCAAATAACAAAATTCGATGAAATAGGACTAAAAAACTAAGTCAAACTTTTTTTTTAAGACCAAGGAAACTATTTCCTCTAAAGATTTAGTATTTCTATTTCCGAGGGATATAGTTAAATATTTCTTCAGTGCCTGCTCCACACGCCGGCACACGTTAGGTGCTGGGGACGTCGCGACCACACTGCAAATACCAAATAGGATAGACTCTCGACATCTCATATACTATGCGTTATCCAAACCTGACGAATAATCATTAGGGATTAAGAATCGGATAGGAATAGGATACACATATCTTTCATCCACTCATTCATTCATTCACTAGATCATTCCTTTGCATGGACCCTGCCGTTCGGATCTTGGCCGGGCGTGCTTGTACGCACTGGCATGCCTGGCGCTCGAATTGGCTGCGAAGAACGAAATGCCAGCTGCACTGCATGCGAGGAGGTGCCAGAAGGCCGGCTCCGGTTGTTGCCGCCGGCGGAAACTTGGAGGCCACTGCGCCACGACACACGTACGATCTTATTTGTCCCTGGCCATAACTGCGGCTGCGGCGTGCATGCCTGCCGCCGTCGCCGCCGCAAGGAATTGAATTGAATCGCACGACGATCGTGCGGGCCAAAGCTGCAACGTGTGTACTCCGATTCTGCAACGTGATATATATCCGGATGGATCAGCAAATTCGGCGCCCGCCCATGCTGCCATGCTGCTGCTTTCCCGGGGCCTGTCTGTTGTACACGCTTGCGCTTTGATCCCAAGCCATGTATAGATAAACGTATACACTAACCGCGCTGATACCTGATAGGATATAGGAGCAGAAGTACACAGCCCACATGGATCTTCAGTCCTAAAAACCATGCAGTGTCCAGCTTCCTAATTATTAAGGTGAAATTAGACAAGAGGAGAAATGGTACATGTGCCCTAAACACGCAGCGCACCACACACTTCTCAATGATTGCACCTAATATGCTAGCCTTTGTAGCTCTATGGTTCCATTCACGAAACTGAGCGTTCGCCCTCTTTATCTATGATGAAAAAAGAAGAGGGGGATCTGCGAAGTCTCTAGGAAAAGGATAAAAGACACTAGCTGTGATACAGAGCAGGACCAGGAAAAGGAGAAGAGAGCGTGGGAAGCAATGCATGCCTGCCAAGGATAAAGGATGGATCATAGAAATTTCTACTTTTGGATGTTTATATTCTTGCCTGTTTTCAGGCCATACAGAAAAGCTATAATAGCTACAGTAGTCGCTTACTTTTGCAATTATATATCCCCTACTTAATTTTCATCCACCCTCCGTCATTTATTGTTGCATTCGTTCTTTAACATATGTCTTGAATCCATCCATAAATTCTGGTGCTATAACTAGCTAGGGCAACATGGAATCATTTCATGATATCATCACATCATTGGAATTTATTTGCACTCTTCGTTAATGTGGTCATTGTTCTAAAAGAAATCATAGCTTTATGTAGGAATTTATTAGATGGAGCTGAATCAAGTTTGTTTAAATCAGCACCATATATGTGGACACATTTGAACTTGCCATTGTATGTCCGTCATACACTCATGTAGAGCTCATCCCTACTAGCTCAGAATTAATCATTACTATCGGATTTGCGAGTTGAAACAAAGGAGAAGTTCATTATCGCCAACCCCAAAAAAAAAAAGATAAATAAAATTGCAAAAAAAAAATACATCGTCACGCACTCATGTTGCTCGCACCCCCACCACCGTCGCCCACATTGCCACCGCCCTTGCCCACATGCCATAATCATGCTCTCAGCCACTGCCCCTCACGTAAATATAGGCAAGGGCCATCATGAGAGCACACCATGCCCCACCCTCAGGAACCACCCATCGCGTAGATCTAGGTCGGGCTACTTAGAAGGGGACAGATGCTTGACTATTGCCCCTTGCATAGATCTATGCTTTGGTCACCAAGAGGAGGGCGCGGTGCAAGGCTCCAACACCACCACTTTGCGATGTTGTGCCTTCGCCATGAGCTCCCAGAGGAGATGGGGGTAGGAAGAGGTAGACGAAGAGGAAGCTAAGATGGAAGGGAGGTTGTCCGCCACCCCCATGAGAACTGTGAGTCAGAGGGAGAGAGGGGCAGTGAAGAGAGGGAGAAGGCCTCACTAATAGTCTTGGTACTATTTTTTTTTTAAGATGTCTCCCATTTTTTCACGGGCGGTTTGCTAAGTAAACTTTCTCTAATCACCTTCGGAAGCATTGTAGCACTAACAAATATGCAGTCGGAGTTCAAAACAAGGACAGTGATGCAATTGTCTCAAAAAATCCATTTATGATTGTTTACAAATCAAAATGTTGACTACAATATTTGTATGTGTTGATACAAAAGAATATCATCATACATCTAGACACAAGTGATTGTGTGGTGTAGTGGTAGGAGGTGATACACACTCGGTGAGACATCGAGGGTTTGAATTCCGTGAATGTAGAAATGCCCCTAAAAATAAAATTTTAGAGGTGGTTCAAATTTGTGAGAAAACACACTTATGTAAAATAAACTAAAACCCGAGAATCAATTTTTTAGGGTAAGCTGACTTAAGGAACTGCCCTTGAAAATTTATTTTTAGAAACAGTTTGAAAATGACTTTTTTTTTAAGTCAATGTCATTACTAATAGTTTTGATAACCATCTCTAGAAGTCTTTTTTTTTTTCCTTTTTACCCTTTGTAGAAATTGCGTGCAAGAGGAAGGGAGAAGGAGTTGTCAGATGGGGCGGTGCTTGGCTAGGGTTATAGTTCAAACAACCGCTTGATTTGTGAGTTGAACCAGTGGTGAATACCGGCTGACGATGAAAACAATATATTTTCACTCTCACTATGAACTGGTATTATCAAGCTGATGAAAATATTATGAGGAAAATAATTTATATAGTAGGGTTAATAACTGGTTTAAAACGTCGTGCTAGCTGATCTGTGCTAGTAGAAATGGTCGCGCGCGGATGTAAAATTCTTGCTTGCATGGGCTCGGCCGATACAGTTGAGCATCATTATGTGTACAGTTAGTCAGGAAATCTGGCATCTTGAACTCTACTTGCAGTGGACTTGTCAAAGACTTTTGTTCATCCGCTTTTGATGTATATATGCAAGTCCCTTTCCATTACTCCTCTGTCTCTGTACTGCACACCACCAGCTCGTGCACGCGCAGTCAGGTATCACATATTCTTTTCTGACCTAAGCGCAGTATAGACTTTCTTCTCGATTGAGAAAGTGAAGGCTTAGCACACTGCCAACCCAATCCGAGACGCAAGAACGTAACTGCTAATTGGTCAATTTTACTGTCCAAGTTTTCGACAAGTAGCACTCCCTTCGTAGCCATATTACTTCGTTTTGGATAAGGTTTTAGTCAAACATTAAGAATGAATAACTTTTAAGTTGCAAGTTTCAAAATATGAAAACTATATAAATAGATTTGTCTGGAAATATATTTTTATAAAAATACACATATATCACTTTTTTAATAAATATTTTTATAGAAATATGAAGTTAAAGTTATGCTTTGGAGATCGTATCCTTGTAACGACAAGTAATACGGGTACGGATAAAGTATATATAAAATGCACGAGCCTATCTCTTTAGTTTGCGCTGCCTTGCACTCAACAAATTTCTGGCGCATATATACACATACAAATCTTCTTTAAGTCTGAACAAACTAAATTTCTCAAGCAGCATACTATACGATTATCCATCGAGCTCTGCACGCAATACGATCGAGAGCCGGCTCATACAGGCCATGCAATGCGCGCGAGCGAACGAGGGCAATCGACACACGTCGGGACAAGACACGTACGGCCACAAGCGGAGCTACGTTATGGCCAAACAGGGCTCCGGCCCCACCTTGCCATGTTAAAAAATGAGGATCTATGCTGTTGTGCAGGGTATTTTCCTGTGCTGCTGTCCAAATTCGATGGCAAATTCAGTTCACAAGTATAGACGATGGGGAAAAGAAGAGACTCATGTTTGATAGTTTTATGGCCATATGATCCCTTAATTTGCATATTAGTTCATGCGGTTTGGTAGTTTTATATCATTTTTTTCTGAAGATACAAATGTAAAGAGAGATCCATGTTTTGTGTAGATACAAATGGCCCCACTTTGCTCGGCTTCACACTCCGCCACTGCGTACGGCCCAAACGCGGGGCCAAAGCGCTATAGGGCTCCCCCACCTATACTACTCATGGGTGTGTATATGGACAGAGGCGGACCCAGGGGGCGAGTAGAGGCCCTGCCCCCCCCCCCCCAAAGCACAGTGGTTTGCTTTAAATATATATTTTAAAAATCATTTACATAAAAAAATAAATATTTTGTAATTTTTTAGATAATAATGTGTTTTTTATGAGTACTGAATATATATGTAAAAGTGTAGAAAAATTATTGTCACATGCACTCGTATATATATTTCTACATATGGCCGCGGGAAACACGTGCAGAAATATCTTATCAACCGTCAGCACAGAGCTTCTCTGTACTAGTGTATTGTTCGGCCTCATTAAAAGTTCTGGTTCCACCATTATGCATGGAGACGAACAGTAGCGGCGTTGGATTGTTCCAAGTGTGTACCTATCAAGAGGGGTTTACGTCAAGAGAGATTGTTTCAACAAGCATGACAGGCGATATGATTTCCCATCCGTCCATCCACGGTCGCATGCAAGGCACCAAAGGTTTCCTGGCTGGCAAAGATTCTTCAGGAAGGGCAGGCTGGCGACATGTCTTGACAATTAATCTGCTGTATGTTTTGCACCAAACCACATTGTGCATGAGATCCATGTCCGATCCTACTAGTAGCTACTAGTGGTTTGGTGTAACCACTGAACCCTACTAGCTAGCTTGCAGGGTTACTGTGTGCCCCGGCCTAGCTCATGGACGGAAACAGCATGCTTGGACTTGGTGGGTGCTTAAGCTTGCACGCACGTACAGTTCCCTTCCAATTTCTTCTCTGGACACACTGTTGTGTATCCCTGTACTGTGTGTGGATTGATTGGGCAGCGCGCGGCGTGAGCTGGTCAAGATGGTACTGATCGAACCCGGGAACTTTTGCACTTCAATTTCCGCGGGTACTTCCCTCCCGATCGGCGGTCGATCACTTCATCACTAGTGCGTGATTGGAGGGAAAAAGAAATGCTCCTAACAGTCGTAGCACTCTAGCTAGCAGCTAGAAAGTATACTACTAGTCCACATGTGCCGGAGACTGTTCATTCTTGGTCAGTACTAGTCCTTGATATTGCATGTTACCGGTATACTATATCGCAATGTGCTGGAAGCACATAGTATGTCTGCTGCTTGATACGAGAAGTGACAGGTTCGGAGGCATATGATATGAGCAGACTAAAATTGAAGTCCCTTATTAGAGGCATGGGCAAGAAAGGAGATGTTGCGTGGTAGGAGAAGTATGTGCGTGTGTGACACAGTGACAGTGTGTACGTGCTGTGCATGTGTGTGTCTCACTGTCTCTGCTGCTGATATATACAACTAATAATCGCCGGGCGCGGCCAGCTAGCGCATGTGGAGTGGAATATAAGCATGAATAGCGCGCGGCATTGAATGGAAACCTTCCAAAGAACGATCGACACGGCCAGTCGGCCGGCCACCATGATCATCAGCAGCAGCAGCAGACCAGCAGTCCCATGCATGCGTCAATAACTCCGGTGTCCACTCCGGCGGGCAGCGGCCGTGAACAAACTCGCGCGCATGACTGCATGTATATGGATGTCGCCGGACCAGCCGGGCTAGCTAGCTACCTGCCTACCTGCTTCCTACTCCACTGTTTTTTTTTTCTCTTTTTGAGAAAACTACCCCTAAGCTGCAGCATGGCGCCGGACCCTCCTATATATACTCCTAGTTAAGATAATTATTAAGCTAAGCTCATACCGCCAAATTAGTAGCAGAAGCAAGCGAGAGGCATGTCGCACTGCACGTTGGCCAAACAGTGGAAAAGTAGTACTGCTGTACTAGTATCCCTGATTCCCTGACAGTGCCAGGTTGGGCGCGGTTGTTGTTCCGTACTAGTAGTACGTGCATGAGTGGATCCATGCATGCATCCGTCGATGATGATCGACCGGCGATATTTCTGCGTGCGTGCCGTGCGTCAGATCTGGCGCCTGATTCGCTACGTACATGTCGCCTTTGGTGAAGCAGGGGGTCCTGTGTGCATCTGCACGACGGACAGCGGCACACATGCATGGACCTATCCATAATCAATTGCATGCGTACGTCCGCACTGAGAGCATGTCCAAGAAATTAGGGAAAAAAAGCTAGCTAAATTTACTGATTTAGATACTCTTTAAAATAGACTTGACAAAAAAATTAGAGTACTTTAATAGACTCTACAAAGGATGGCTAGTGAGGTGAAGTATCCAAAAGTAGAGAGTGAATGAGGTAGAATAAAGAGATACTAAATTTAGAGAGTCATTTACGGATTATGTTGGAGACGTTTTTCCTTTCATAATAGCTAAATTCATCTTTAGAAAATGATTTGGCTAATCTCTCGAAGATGTACCCACGCTTGGGCACACCCAATGGGCTGCGTTGCGTTGCATTTACACATGAATGGATGATGAAGAAGCACGAAAAAAAGGCGACACATGTACAGAGAAGATGCTTGCTCTTGGCACTTTTTTTAGAAAAGGATATCAGCATCACCTCCGTTGGGCTTCCAACGGCCCGTGCGATTTCGATATTAATAAGGCAGGGAAGAATTCAGCGATAGAGCGAAATGACAGAGGTGAGAGCATCAAACAGACGGGTGGCCTTTTTGATTGCCGAGCCGGCTGTGGGCTGCTCCATGCTGCCTCCATGGCCGGCCCGTGGAATTGGGCCATCGACGGGCCTCTCTCACTCGCGCGGCCGCACGGTGGCCCTTTTCCTTTTATGCTCCTTTTGAACTATTATTATTTTTATTTTCCCCTTCCACATTCTTTTCAATGTCCTTTCCTTTTCTTTCTTCTAATAATCCCATTTGTGTGTTTGGTATCCGGTTAACATTACCGATTACTAGGTTTCTTTCGTATGTAAATTAATTCTCTTTTCTTCCCTAGATTTGTATAATTCATCCATATATTATACATTATAAATGATCACAGAAGAACCTATACTGTTTTTTGGGAGGTAGAATAACCTATACCTGTTGTTATATATAAATATTTATATTTGATTGTTCCATGGTATGCATTTAAATTGTTTGAAAACCAAGTATATTATTTTGTTTATATTTTTAAAGTCTAAGTTAATTCTTTTGTTGTTGGGTTAATGAAATTTTTTTGTACTAAGAACAATTTTATTTTTTGTTTAGAAGTTTTTTATATTTAATACTTTATTTTTACTAAGAATATTTTCTGGTTTTACCGAGCGTCTATCCCATGCGCAAAATAATAATTTTACATCCGTTTTGTTTGGAACATTTTATGAGGTGCTAAAAATGATTCCACTTTTTATCATTGTATTTTTTTGTTCTTTTTCTCAGAATATTTCTTATGGAGCTGGATTATTCTAAAAGTTACAATTTGCGAAACAAACTATGTATATTTATTGTGTATTTTTAATATGAAATATTTTCTCGTGAAGCAGGAACATCGTTTTACACATGGAAAAAAATTATGGCATGCTTGGTTCACTTCTAAAATTTATCAAGTTAAATATATAAATTTGGCTAATATTTGGTTGTCTACCAAAACTTACCAACATTTCAAATTTGATTTGCTAAATCTTTGGTATTTTTATGCCTAACTTTTAGTTTGCCAAATCTATACTGTGGTAAATTTTGGTCGTAACCCAAACAAGCCCTATACAAACTAGGGCCAGCGCCTTTCCATCAAACCCAGTAAGCTCTCAGGTCAATGTACATAGAAAATAAGCGTTAATTTTGACGATACTGATTTGTTATAAAAGAAAAACCCTATTCCATAACTAAAAATAAACGTTGATAAGCTTTACTTGAGTTATCCGTTAAAATCAATGTTTTTTAAATAATATTTTTTTTAAACAGTGTTTTACTCACATGACAAATCGATAAAAATCAACTATCCATCTATCACCTGTAGTTTATTTTTCTATGAGGAAAATTTACCAGCGGTCCTCTAAATTGACATAAGGTGTCACTTAGCTCCCTGAACTTTTAAAGTGATATCTGTGAGTCTCTAAACTTGGCAAAGTATGTCATTTAGGTCCCAAACTTTTAAGATGATCACCGTAGGTCCCTAAACTTGGCACAAGGTGTCATCCAGGTCCCAAATATTATAGAAAATTTCGGAAAAAAAATTTAAAAAGAAAAATCTAATTTTAGATACTGTAGGTATAATTGTAGAATATTTCAAAAATTATATCTTTTTCATATGATCTCAGATGAAGATAATTTTTATATAAAAATTGTAGTTCTCGACGAGATCTACAACTTTTTAGTTTTGATTTTTTTAATTTAAGGTCGTTAAAATGCTCAAAAAAATTAAATAAATTTTCAGCAGTATAACAATCGCGTACAAGCGTTTGTCGCCTTGAAAAAATCATATCTTTGTTATATGCTATCAAATGGAGATACTTTCTATATGAAAATTGTAGCGCTCGAGGTGGTCTACAATTTTCTAGTTTTAAGTTTTTTAGTTTGAGGTCGTTAAGATGCTAAAAAAAATAAACCGTTGATTTCAGTTTATGCATAGTGGTTTTATACTTTTTTTAATTTTTTTAGCATATTAATGCTTTCAAACTAAAAAACTCAAAACTGGAAAGTTGTATATCTCCTTGAGCGCTACAACTTTCATATAGAAAGTATCTCCATTTGATAGCATATAAGAAACTTCTTGATGATAGACGCTTGTGCGCGATTATTATACTGCTAAAAATTTATTTAATTTTTTTAAGCATTTTAACTACCTCAAATTTAAAAAATCAAAACTAAAAAGTTATAGATCTCGTCGAGAACTACATTTTTTATATAAAAATTATCTTCATTCGAGATCGTATGAAAAAGATGTAATTTTTGAAATATTCTATAATTATAGTTACAGTACCTAAATTAGATTTTTCTTTTTTTTTAATTTGCTACAGTATTTGGGACCTAGATGACACCTTCTGCCAAGTTTAAAGACATGCGGTGATCATCTTGAAAGTTTAAGACCTAAATAGCATATTTTGCTAAGTTTAAAGACTTACAGATATCATTTTGAAAGTTCAGAGACGTAAATGACAACTCAGGGACCGCTGGTGAATTTTTCTCTTTTTCTATCTTCGCTGTTCTGTTGTTCTTCCAATCCATCCGCAGGGGGCGGCGGCCGCCTCCTCCCCCTCGCCTGGGCTCGCCCCTCCGCCCGCTGCCTGAACTCGTCTCGCCCGCGGCCGCCGATCTCCTCCCTCCTCTCGCCGCTCCGGAACCCGGAGAGGAGACCGCGCTCCACTTGGGGCCCAGCGTCCTCGCGACCAGCTCCGGCGCGGCGTCCGCCCTCTGCAGTGCTCCAGTCTCTGACCGGTCCTCGCTCTAAAAATATCAGTACGCACCCAATCCGCTTGTAGATGCATGCTGCAAGCCAACTCTGCCTTGTCTTCTTCGGTGGTCAGTACAGGCACCCACCAACCCACCCATCCGTCCGTCCATTCCATCCAAGGCGATGCTGTCGTTCGCGCGGCGGCCGCTCTCCGCCGCCATCCCCACGGGCAACCTCCTCCTCGGCATCCATCTCTTCCAGTGCCCCGTGCGTCGCTCCTCCTCTTCCTCCATTCCTCTGCCGTGCCCGCGCCGGCCTAATCCATCTCCATCCCCTTGCCTGATTATTGTTTCGCAAACGCAGGACACCGTCGGAATCGTCGCCAAGCTCTCGGAATGCATCGCCGCCCGCGGTGGCAACATCCACAGCGTCGACGTCTTCGTCCCCCAAGACAAGCCCGTCTTCTACTCCCGCAGGTCTGCCTATGCTCTTCCCCTGTATGTAGCCTGCGTGTGTCATGCAGTACTGTAGTATTGGATGGATGATGGATTGCAGCAGCATGCTTGCATAATTGCATTGCCCTGCTACCTGCCACCAACTGCTTATTATATACTCTTTGTTTATTGGTATTATTACTGTATGAATATGTCATTCATTATTAATTAATTCCTTCATTTCCGGTTTGTTTGCCAGTGAGTTCACCTACAGCCCAAGGCTCTGGCCGCGTCATGAGCTCCACAACGATTTCCTCAATCTCTCCCGCTGCTTCAATGCACAGACATCCACTGTACGAGTACCCGATCTTGACCCCAAATACAACATCTCCATCCTCGCATCAAAGCAGGTTTGTTAGGTTGATTTCTCATATTCTCTGTTTCCCAGCCCCCCGTACCACCTAACCTATTTTGGTTAAGCTGCCTCCCCTTCAGTGTTCAGTCAGTATATACCAATACCATTTCTCTTCTTCGCTCTAGGACCACTGCTTGTTCGATTTGCTCCATAGATGGCAAGAAGGGAGGCTTCCAGTACACATTAATTGTGTCATAAGGTAACGCCGGTCAGTTCTTTTATTCTATTTTATTACACGACTGTTCCTTTTTCTCTGTTTGGCCATGTTGTTATTTCAGTCTCGTTTCCTCTAGCAAACACCTCTCATTCAGACAGATATATACACTCCTTTACTGTATACAGCAACCACGATAGACCACAAGATAATCATGTGCGGCGTTTTCTCCAGAGGCATGGAATCCCATACCACTACTTACCCACTGCACCTGGCAACAAAAGAGAGCAGGAGATCTTGGAATTGATCCAGGGTACAGATTTTGTTGTGCTGGCAAGATACATGCAGGTAAATAATGCTTCTATAAGTATTTTGTTATCTGTCCTAGTTCAGAGTGAATGCCAAAAGATTGTGAAAAACGAGCAATATGCTATCGTCGCATGATCTCTATAAGGCATACAAAACTCGGATCGCCCTTTAAATATTCTCCAGATGTTATTGTCTTTATTTTTTAGGTGTAATATAATAACACTAAAAGCTTGCTTCTTGTGTTAGGGACACCCTGTCTCTTTAGTCAATGCCTCTCTGAGCAAATGAAATCAGAGCTATTCGCTACCTCAACCTTCCCTGGCTTTCGATATGTATAATATAGTCTTACCTGTTTTTCTTGTCCTATAAACAAAAATTCTTCCTGTTATGTGGCTGCTAGGGTTGAGAGGCGTTGAGCTATCAGCGGCCTGGCGCGCCGCTACAGTACCCGCGGTGCTACAGTGCACGCGGGTACTGTTCACAGTCTAGGGCTGTGAGAACGAGAGTTGAGGGAACAACAGTGGGCTGCTGCTACAGCACCGCGATGCTACAATACCATGGGCACTGTTCATAGGCTGGCTGCTGGGGCTGCGTGGGCGAGAGGGAGCCAACCGTGGGCGAGGCAAGAGGGAAGGGTTTTCATTCTTAATTCTTGCTTTATTAGATTGATGATACATCTCCTCTCCTTATATAGAGAGGTTTACCCTTATCTCTAACTAACCCTAACACCAATGGGCTATCTTGCCACTCTAGGCCCAATAGGCCAATGACATATGCCTCTAACACTAGACCCCTCTTGGACTTGCAGCTCGTCCTAGAGCTGCAACCTAATCAACTCGACATAATGACACCTAAACACAAGCCTTTTACATCTCGGCTCGTTTTGTTATTCTTCCATAAGACACGATACGAAGGTGTCATTGAAGAGAGAGTGCTGCCCCACAAGAGAGCCTGCACTGTGGCCTTGATGTGAAGAAATTCCACCTCCGAAAATCCCTTTTGAATTCGAGGATGATCTCTTCTCCGATTTTGGAAATACCTCGAACTATTCTTCCAGGCGGCCGATGCCGGGGCACGTCTACACTAGTACACTGATCAAGGTCCACCTACTGTTGGCCGCACGCTCGCCTCCCCAACCGCCACCACCACTATGGACACCCAGTTCGCCACCCGTAGTAGTGACAACACGCTCGATCTCCACGACGCGGCGGACAAGATCAAGGCTCTCCACGCGGCGAATCTCGGCTTGGTGATGATGCGAAGGGGTAAGGGACTTAGGCACCAGCTGCAACCCACGCATCTCGCGCGCCTGCCGTCGCGCCAGGAGTCCACGTGCTGCAACCTGTAACCGCAACGCCGCCAACACCTGGTGGGTATGCATCTTCTTCTCTGGCTCCGTCGTGATGTCCACCATGTTTTCAAATTGTACCACCGCCAACACCTTGCAGGCAGTCCCCCACGCAATCGCCTTCCTCTCCGCGAGCTGCTGCAGGGACGATTGGGCGCCGCAGCTTGAAGATGGGGCGCTGTCCCTGCCGACGCACCAAGAGGCAGCGCACCTCTGCCTGCAGCTACGTCGCCGATGCATGAATGCCATCCACGCCCCCGTATAAGACGGCATCGCAGTGCTGCTGTGGCGGCATGGGGCTGGGGGTGACAAACAGCGGAATCGGTGATGGAGTGTGGGTACGGTTCTCCACCGCGGTCAACCGAGTATCTAGGTCGTCCATTTGGCGCTGGAGATCGTAGACAACGTTCCAGAGGGTATCGATGGCGGAGGACAGAACGACAGTACCAGATGTTATGGAGCTGCTAAGGTTGAGAGGAGAGAGAGAGTTGAAAGCGGCAGCTGGCTGGTGTGAACAGTACCTGCGCTCAGTACCCGCGGGACTGTTCACAGCGGCAGCTAGGGTTAGGGCTGCGAGGGGGAGAATACTAGGGTTGAGATGCGTTGAGCGAGCGGCGGCCTGGCGTGATGCTACAGTACCCACGGTGCTACTGTTCACAGGCTAGGACTACGACAAAAGGGAAGGGTTTTCCTTCTTCATTCTTGCTTTATTAGATTGAGATACACCTCCTCCTTATATAGAGAGGTTTACTCTTATCTCTAACTAACCCTAATACTAATGGGCTATCTTGCCACTCTAGGCCCAATAGGCCAATGACATATGCCTCCAAGAGTCTTTTTAAATCTCACTCTCTAAATCATAATTTAGAGGGTCATTTGCATAAAAATCGTTTTCTATATCTCTTGACTCTCCAACAGTTCTTCTATATGCATGCGTCCTTTGAAGAGTCATTCTCATCTTCTATATTTAGCTAGCGAAAAATCCGGGATAGAAGATTGCTATATTTGGATAACCATTTAGACAAACTTTTAGAGGGTAGTTTTTCACCAAAATCTCTATCCCTAACATTTAAGAAAGATTTAGAGAGTCCCTTGGAGTTGCTCTAACACTTCCCCTTCTATAAAGCTGTTTTGCATACAACAGATAATGATAGGCTGGCATATCATTGTCCTTTTCATTCTCTATATGGCCATAAGGTCACCATCAACGTTTAATACGGACTTGCCCAACCTCACCCATATATCTTTGACACATACCGGTCTTCGTTTGCAGATACTCTCAGAAAGCTTCTTAAAAGCATATGGTAAAGACATTATCAATATTCATCATGGCCTTCTTCCCTCATTTAAGGGAGGGAATCCTTCAAGACAGGTATCACACTTGTGTTAACCTAATCTGGTATCTAGTTTTTTTGGAAAAAAAAAGAAAAAGAAAAAAGAACAAGAGGTATTATGTACCATTTTGCAGGCCTTCAGTGCTGGGGTGAAGTTAATTGGGGCGACTAGCCATTTTGTTACTCCGGAACTTGATTCTGGGCCAATCATTGAACAGATGGTATTCATACTTTTCACAGAACAGCTAACTTACCTGTCAAATTGATGGATTGGATTGCATCATCAATGGGTGGTTGGAGATTTAGTTTTTCTCTCTTGTTTTTTTTCCCTGTGCTGCAGGTTGAACGAGTTTCTCACCGAGACACGTTACAGAGTTTTGTTATGAAGTCTGAGAACCTTGAGAAGCAGTGCCTAGCAGAGGCTATCAAGTCATACTGCGAGCTTCGTGTCCTGCCATATGAACTGAAGAAGACTGTTGTGTTCTGAGCTCCAGTTATTTTCTGTCTTATATACTCTTATGGATTTGGTGCGTGTGTGTCTCCTTATATGTTTTTTTCCTCACAGACAAGCCATAAATGATCCATTTTTTAATATATCTCAAAAATCTCTTCCTAGCTTTGTTCTATGATCGTGCATAGCTTACTCTTTGTTGATACCACGATCATACCGGAGCTTTCTGTGGCAACAATTATTCATTGAATACTAGCTTGTTCGTGGCAATTTTGATTCATGTACTTCTGCATCAGGTGAGACTAAATTTTGGTTGGCATACTTCTTCATTGACGTCTACCCTACTATTTTTGGAAGAAGTCCATAGGTTTCCGTCCGATGAATGGAACTTTTGAACTCCCTCTGTTTATTTGAATATTATGACGGTTAGGACAAGCTAACTGGGGTAGCACCATATATTTAAAAACAGTAGTAGTTCATAAGCATTCTTAACATTTATAGGCTTTGCATCTTTAAATTTTTCCTGTGGGCATATCTCTGAGACTGATACATATTTTGTTCTGTTTTTACAAGTTCATCTTGCTTTTTTTTTTTGTGTAACCTTCTTAATACTGTTTCCTTATCAGGTATCCTGTGGCGATGTGCATGACACTATTTATGGGGTAGATTGTAATCTTTAATGTGTTGTTTTGATATGCTAGTCTTCTCTTCATTGCAGGTGAGTCTGAGGTGTCTGCTATTGTTTACAACTAGTAGCAGGGCGCGCGCCTTCGCGCGCTCATGCACAAATAATTAATTCTGAATAGTTTAGAAAATAGCATAGCTGGTTGTTTTTATATTACAGACGATTATAGTTATGAAGCCTTAAGTTTTAGTTCAGTTTCATATGTTTCTGGGTGTAAAAGTATATGAACAAAGACCCTGGCACCTGATAACTGACATGGTGCTTAAGAGCTAATATTGCAGTATTGCAGACGATACTTTAGCTGGTGGCTGGGTAACTGCATTCGGTAATAGAGTCTTGGTGCTGTTGTGCTGAACTTGAGGTTGGCGTTTTACCGGGCACTGGAATCATTGTCGGAGGTGTGGATTGCTTGAAAGACCTGGGTGCCTGCGCAATTTTATATGTGTTATATTTATAGATGCGTGGCTAGTTTCTGAAGACGGGCAAAACATGTTGGGTATGACTGATGAATGTATACATGCTAAAATAATTGGCACCATGAGGTTTGAATAACATGAAGACATGAAGTAACTAAGAAAACGATTTCAAGATAGGACCATACTATGTACAGATGGCAGGCAAGAGACTGTGGTCTGTAATTCTCTGTAATCTAAAATTGGAGGCGTGCTTGTACAACAGCATTTCCATGGCCATCGATGACAGGAACACTGCCATGAAAAGACTGAAAGACCAAAGGAAAAAACATTACTTCATTATTATTTTTAGGTAATTAGTGTCAAACTGTGGATTTGGGTATGAATATAATCTTGCCAAGAGAGCATGTTCGGCGGATAATGGAGCTTCCTGTATAATATGATCGTGCAGTACAATTGCCAAAAAGTATATCTGGGCAGGAACACAATTGTGAAAAGTACACCCCCTTTGAAGAATAAGTCTACTCAATGCTTTACAGTTAGCAATTTCTAAATTTGACGTTTGGACTTCAGCTTTTAAATTTCTTACTGCCGCCATTCTTTTGGCAAAGCATGAACCTCAAGTAGAGATCCAAAAGGCCTGATAGCTATATATTTGCACAATATAGGTAGGCATGGACAATTCTATACTGCAAGAGAAGTATTCAGTTAACATGCATGAAGACCAAGTAATACAGTGAAAACTACAAGGTTTGTGATTTGGAGGAACAGATCAATACCTTTTAGATTGATCTCTCAACATAGGGAAACATCCAATAATCACCTGTGAAACCTACAACAACATCATGATCAGCAGCTAACAAATTTGCAAAGAAGTGAAGCTTTGACTGTAGTAAACACATAGATCAAATGGTGATAGTTCAAGCATAGTAAAACCTGTGAAAGCTATACAAAGTAACGGTTGACCTTTGGAAAATCAAAGAATGTCTTTCTTTTTCTGATTCTTGTGCTAACCTGTGTAGCAACAATCTAAATTAGTTTTTTTTGGGGGGGGGGGGGGGGGGGGGGGGGGGGGGGGAGGGGGGGGGGGGACTAGTTTGGATGATAAAATAATAGGAAAACTACCAACACATGTTCGTATAGAATATTTTATGCTTGAGTTTATTGGGGTCATTCCCTGCAGCCAGGAATAACATGGAAAGAATTGGTTAGCCATGGCGATCCCCCTACCCTTTTTTTGCCCCCAAAAAAAACACACGTGTAGTATAGGTATGAAGTAAGGTACATATGGATATGCTAACAATCAAACTGTTAGCTAGGTTTTGGAATTAGAAATTAGTAATGACATGCCTGCCTAGGTAACTGCGGACTTCATTAAGATCTGAGGTACCAAAATTAGAAATGTGTTATTTATTATAACTTAGGCACTCTGCAATTTGGGACAGGGGTCTGTAGGAGATGATGGGTCTCCATTATAACTATTTGATGGACATGCTGTGCACGCATGAATTTAGGCATTTTTTGGCAATGCATTCATATGACATCGTCACGTAATGTGTAGGTGTATTATTGTTGAGCACTGCTACAAAAAAAACTAAAGCTTAAATCAGATGACTCTTTAGAAGAATCTAAGCACGCATAAACTTGTTATAGCCCATAGTAGAATATATATGAAGTTAGCAAAATAGGACTACATATTCTCAAAAATTAGTAGCATATAAAATAGTGATTAACACATCATAGAAAGGACTTCTGGATCACCCAAAAATATTAGGTTCCATACACTAAAAGGACAATAGCCATTCTTAACACATCAATATGACAATAGATTTGTCCAATTTCGTTGAATGGAATATATGAAGAAGTAATCCAACCATACCTTACAATTCAACCACCAATCAGAATAGGTGCAGACCACATCCATGCACATTCCCTTGGTCTGCTAGTTCCCACTGCAAATCGAATAGTGTGTAGATGAGCATACCTATAAATGGTTGGGCAAGTCAATTTAAAACATAGAAGCCTATACACAGCTGAGCCAATATTCCGTGTCTCCATTCTATTATAGATTGATTCTTAGTCAGAAGCTAGATGGATGGGCAAGCAAATAAAAGAAATAGAGGAGATCATAAAACAATAATGATGTAGCTAAATCACTACTCCATAGATTGGTTGGTCCATAGTCAAGTAAAATCCATATTGATTGAATTGGTTGATGAAAAGGGCATACAAGCAAAGCAGACTCCAGGCTATTGCCTAAGGCTGAAAAGGAATTCCTTGAAGCTATATGAAGTACTGCAATAAAATCGGGACATTTTATCCCTTCCATATATATTGGCAGACAGTATTTTGGTTTAGCTAAGAAAAGAAATTGACTCTGTATAAACCAGGTATCCTTATTCCAAATAACAAATCTTGTAGACAAAATAAGAGGAATTATGAAAACATCAAAATTTATGCTTCGAGGATTCTGATGCTATTTATCTGCAGTACTCAGGAAGCCTATAACTAAAAATAATTATGTTATCTGCAAATGCGCATAGCGGTATAACTACTCAAAATTAGTTTGAAGATTAAATATGAATCCGATGCAACATAAAAGGATCAACATGGCCGACCACTATCCTGTTAAAGTTTCATATAACAGCACTGCGTAATCTTAAAATTAACTCAGACCAATTATACTGAAAAGCATCACAGAATCACGATGAGTGCACTTGGGATGCGGCAAATATTTTTTGTTAGCGTGAACCATGTAGCCGAACGCTGAGCCTTGCGGCTCTAATAAGAAATAAATTTACAGGGTGGATCATAGGGAAAAGAACAATGGTAAAATTCACTTGATTGAAACCTAAGATAAAAGCATGCATTTACTACATCATATATCTACCTGCAATTTCTTGTCACACTTAATTTGTTGAAAAAATTCAGAACCTATTTGCAGGTTTCATTTTTTTCAGAAAACTAAGGAATTATGGTGCAAGTCGTTAACCATTATTTTGAAATGGAGTCCAGATACTAAGTTGGGAAAAATAGGCAGTTACCTTCATGGTCATATACCTTGGTCTGCTTGTTCTCTTTTTCCTCATCACAGAGCTATTAAACTGAAGCTGAAATCCATAAGTTCATATGGAGAAAAAAATTGAAGTTTGAATTGAACCAAGTATCGAACTCACTGAAAAAATGGTAATATGGCAGAGGAAGACCTAGCAACTGAAAGGAGTACCTAAAAGCGATAAGGATTCGCTGGGATGGGCAACCAGATTTAGTGAACCAACTAACAGTTCTGAACTGATAAAGGTCAACACATAGAGCAAAGATATGATCCTCTGAAAATGTATGATCGCAACAAAAATCAGTATGCGTGGTACCAAAAAGGGAGGTATGTCTGCACAACAAAAGCACACAGCGAAATCTAAAATTCACATGTAGGTGAACATGTGTTGAGAAATTGGAAAAATATAGGCAAGGTAAGTAGCATCAGTCAAAAGTAGGTAGTAACCTGTGTTGGTTGCTCTTGTTTGGAAGGATATGCTTCATGTAATGCCACAGCAAAGGTTCCAGTCAGGCAAAAGAACACCAAATTTGTTAGTAGACAATGGCATAAGGAAATAGCATGCACTATCTTTTTTTTTTTTGTCACGTATGGTAAGTGGGCAAAATAGAAACAAGGTAAGTAATATTGATAAAAAAGATGGTAACCTGTGTTGGATGCTATTGTTTTGAAGGATAAGTTTTGTGGAATGCTGCACTTAAGATTCCTGTAAGTTGAAAGAAGAGTAAACAATTATCACTCGATCAGATAATGAGCATTAGGAAATAGCAGACACTTCGCTGGATAGAGCAGAGATATCAAAATATACTTTGAAGCGTCATTTGCACTTGTTCAAGCTGATCATAGACGCAGCATGATGGACCTCAATAAGAAGACTGCTGTAGCAAATCAGCGTTGTGCCTAATATTTGAAAAAAATATGGATTATATAGAAATAGCATATAGCAAAATTTTGAACTTAATAAAAACACAGTTGTATGAGATAATGTTGCTGATATGGCTGCAATAATTAGAATTGCACATGAGTAAAAATACATCTGGAATTAAAGGGGCTGTATAACAGAGTTTACGACACCTTTGTAAAAACAAAGGCTTCTTATTGGAAATAATTGGAGATATTTTGTAGCGGAAGAAAAAAGTGGAAAACACCTATGGCCAAAACTGTCAGTGCCTATAAAGAATTTTTTTATCCTCTGTTAGGAGAAGAGTTCTGGAAGCAAAGGCACCCTATTTATCTCAGGCTAATTGATACATTAGTTTAGAACCTATATTGATGGTACAAGAAACAAACTTTTAGAGAGCTATATGCTCGGTAATAGTTTTAGGGAATCACAGGGCAGCAGTTGTATAATATATAAAAGTTGTGACGATATATGCACACATCCAAAGCTTAATCATAAGAGATTAACAAATCGTATTAGATATCAGTGCCAGTTTATGTGATCAGTTCAGCAGAATCACCAGCCGCAGCACGAAATTATGTTGTTAGTTTCAAAAATACAAAAAAAACAACAAACGATCTCTTTTACCCTTCAGCCAAATTAAATTCGCCAAAAAGCAATTTTGTTTCCTTTACTCAGACCAATATTAATCCACCATGATAAGCAGCAGCCCCTACTAAACCCACGGTAATCAGCAAAGAAGGAGAAAAACGCGAAGGAGAGAGGATCTAGAGAGGATGCATGGGACAAAGAAGGAGAAGAAGAGGATGAGTTACCGTGAGATCCAGGCGCGGAGCTTCGCCGCCGCCGTACAGGAACCTAGGGTTTCTGCACAAGAGGAGCATAAGGGAAGGAGAGGGTGGAAGAGGAGGAGGAGGAGGAGGCCGACGAGATCGAGGAGGGCGGCTGCCACTGCCAAGCCGCCCTGCCACCGTCACCCCGCTCGCGCCGCCACTGCCGCCGTCGCCCCGCTTGTGCCGCCACCGCCGCCGCCACGGCTGTACAGGTACCTAGGGTTGCTGGACCAGAAGAGCACAAGGAAAGGAGAGAGGAAGAGGAGGAGGACGACGACGGGGAAGAGGAGGGCGGCCACCACTGCCGCCGTCGCCGCGCGCCGGCGCCGTCTCCCCTGACGCGCCCGTGTTTGCGTCGGGGGAGAGAAGAGGCCGATGGAGAGAGAGGGGCAGTGGAAGGAAGAATCTAGAAAGGAGTAGTTGAAGCTGTCTATATATTTGTTTCTCCAGATTCGGATGAGAAGCTGAGTAGAAACGAGAAAATTTAAAGAGAATCACGAGAAGCTGATTTGAGTAAAAGTTGATTCAGTAAATCTTAGCCGTTAAATGCGAGATCCAACAATCGGAAAAAATTCGGCCGAAGTGGACGATGGTTCCGTCGGAGAAGCCATCCATCCTTGTGTGGGTAAAGGCTCTGTTCGCTTGAACTTATAAGCAGTTTATCCGAGCTTCTTTTTAGTTTTAGAACAATATTCTTCTCTCATAAGAAATCAGCTTTCAGCTTTCAGCGAACAGAGCCAAAAAGCCGGGGAGTGCATGCAGGAGCTGCTGAAATCATGGACACTGTTCAATGCAACTCAGGATGCTACAAACGTTGAAAGTCTACAGAATGGTCCTACCTTGAAATTTGAATACCTGCAGAATTTGTTACTCCCTCCATTCCAAATTGTAAGTTATTCTAAGAATTTTGAAGAGTCAAACTTTCTCAACTTTGACCAAGTTTATATAATAAGATAATGATATTTATAATATCAACTAAGTATTATTATATTCTTCATCAAATATATTTTCATGGTATACTTATTTGGTGTCACAATTCTTTATATTTTTCTCTATAATTTTGGTCAAAGTTAAGATAGTTTGACTCTTCAAGATTCTTGGAACGACTTACAATTTGGAACGGAAGGAGTACTTCCACTAATTGTTAAGTGAGTATACAAATTTGGCAGACAATCTCTGTTTTAATCACTCTTGGCTACCTCAGCTTTCCATGTTGAGACTGAACTCTGTCAGCAACTCTGTTTTGAGTAATACTGTTGGAGCTTCACTTGGTTGTTATTAGTTGTAGACATGTTTTCTATTTGCCTCACAGCTGCACCTATGCCTACCAGCATGTTTCCATTTGTTTTGCATTTTTCTAAAAAAGTATCCTCCAAGCTTGCACTACTTGTTCATCTCCTTATTATTCGTTTGTCAAGATCGCTCTTGTGCAGGTAAAGGGTGCTCAGCTTTGGGGAACAAGCATTTATACAAAATGATTCAGATCTTATAAGTTTCTATACTGTGGTTACTGCTCCCCTACATCCACGCCTCCATCTGCCACTCAAGAGCTTCATGCAACTGTTCGAGTTCTACCTTTTCTATAAAAGTTCGAAGCCAGAAGTTGTTATGTTCTCTAAAAACTTAGTGTAAGCACTAAGGGCTCCTTAGGACTTAAAAAAAAAAAATCACCTTTGGCTTCTCAAGAAACCCTACTGCAGAGTTGTCCATAAAAAATGGTTTCTCCCTT